>JAOSLQ010057231.1:0-23353 GCA_025629905.1 Lorius lory | reverse complement strand
GTACGTGATCCTTGGCAATCTGCTCAAGCTGACGCTGCTTTGGGCAGTATGGTTGAGCAGTATGGTCTCCAGAGGTCCTTCCAGCTGTAAAGACTCTGTGAGTCTGTGAACTTTAGATGTTGAATTATTTCTTTTTCCACTCCCACGTGGAAAAACACTTTAAAGGTTTGAGGATACAAGCTAGTCAATTATGTATATAAACCTTTTTGAAAATTCAGGAGTAGTACTTTTGTGTAAACAGTTCCGTCATAAAAATGAAATGCAGAACTTCTTCAAGTGGCTTGATGCTTTATACCATACCAGTACTGTATTTTCATACTTTGCATAACTTTTCAATCTCTTTACATAAAATAAATCTCCGATGTGGTGAGGAGTCAGCTTATCAAAATATCATCTCTTCTTTACTTACTAACCTTTCTTGGACATCCATTTCAAGTAAGCTTAATTGGTCTGGGATCTGGGTGTTTCTCCATGTGCTCTGTAAGAATGTAAGAAATTCTCTGGATCGAGAGACTGGCTGGCATATGTGCTCTGGCAGTCTGTCTTTGGCTGTGGCAGTGGGAGATGCTGCTCAAGGAAGAGCACAGCTTGGCTAGTCTCTAGGTCCTCTTTCCCTAACATCAAGAATCATTGTTTTGAGATATTGGAGGGTGCATACCTCTAAATAGAGGGTATCCATTTATGGATCTGCTGTCTGAATTCACTTAATTTTTTGTGATGGTTCCCAGCAGTTCCTGGCTATGCAGCTGCTACATGTCCAAATGATGGTTTTAGAGAATGGTGACTTAAGATCTCATTCCTGACCCGTACCTCCCAGCGGATACGTCTGTAGTTGTTCCAGCTGCATTGGTGGTGGTTGTGCTTGTCAGAAGGTTAAAAGTCTTTAAGGGACACCAAAAGGAGATGCAGAAATGCAGCAGGCTGTTTTGAGTGATTTTGTTTTGTTTTTTTTTTTTAGCACATGACAAAGTTATGTGACAGCTGTAGTCACAAAGATTGTTGCCGTAAACAATAGTTAGAAAAAAGCTTATGGAAGTGCAAAATAAGTATTTGACCTCCTCTTTTGTTAAGGTTTATATTCTTAAGTATTGTACCACTGGGAAGACTATCAAGAGTGAGCTGTTCACTCCTTTTCAGTTGAGTGAAAAGATGCTTCGGAAGAGCCGTGCTGATGTGGTAGGCAGAGGTCCTGGTTTTACTCTTGCACTTATGGGGTTTCTTTCAGACTAGTACATTTAATATGCACTAGGCTTTGTGTAATGAGCTTTACCAGATATTAGGAAAAGATGGTTGGCTTAGACATTGATGCTCTTATGTAGATGAACCTGGCAGTGCTTGCTTTGGAAACCCCAAATAAATACACAGTGGAAGTATGTCTTAAAGGTTTAGCATATGTTTCTCCTAAGGACTAGTTGAGAGAAGAATGTATCAGTTAGAATCTATGTGGTTATTACCCTTGAATATACCTACAGAATGCCATGGATCCATCGTGGGCCTATGTACTTACGGAAATATTGAAGGAATGGTACAATAGGAACATACATATTGATTTACATGCAGGAAGAAAGAGTGCAGAGCTTGTAAATTTTATCTGGAGACCTGCACATACTATCTGCCTGATGCTGAATAGAACTTTTCTAATAATTGTTCTTAAAGATATCTGTTAGTCAGCATCAGGCCTAATGAAATTAAATTAAAAAATATCTGAAGTTAAAAATATGGAAAGCTTGTGGCAAGATATTAACAGGATTTTATTATGAGATGGTTTTGGTGGGGTTTGTTTGTTTTTCTGGCTGGAGGATTGCTTGGGTGTCCGAAACACTGCAGCAAAGGTTGGAGTTGTATCAGTGAAGTATGCATGAGGTTCTAGATTAAAAGGGAGTGTATGAGTAGGTATATTCTTTTTTTACAATGAGTCTTTTTCTACACTGAGTGTACGTATGAATGCTTATCTCCAAATAGTCTTACATCAATGCTGTTTCATAAAGGCACATATGATTTAAAATAAACTAGTTCTCTGTAATAAGTTGCTGTCTGAAAAACAGTAACAAGGTGTTTATTTGTTGCTAGGGGCCTTTTCATTTGTTTGGTTGTTTTTTTTGTTGCTGGTTATTTGTTTTTGTTTGGTTTTAATCTGCAGATTTATTATGTGTCAGTAGCTTGATGAAACATCATTAGTGAAGAAAGACATGCTTAGGTATGAATTAGATCGCTGAGGTATATTTGGGCCTTTTTCCAGTTTAAAGGCCTAAAGGATTTAAGCAGTAAAAATTATGTGCTGCTTTTAACTGTGGGTTTGCCTACGGTAGCAAATATTCCTTCCCAAAAGGCCTGAAATAGTAGAGTTTGAGTAAGAGAACAGAAGAGGAAGTGTTTTTTAACAGATGAAAAGCTAAGTGCTTTCTAGAGTTTCTTTTTTTTTTTTTTTCTTCCCTTTCTTTCTTTCTTTAAACAGATGACTTCAGCAGGTAACTTCTTGGACATTCTTCCTGGTTTTGAAAGTTTGTTGTGGATGAAGTGCCTTGCAGTGAAACGAAGCCAAATCAGAGTTACAAATCCTCATGTTCAACTTGTTACAGAATTTAACCAAACAACAAAAGCAGATAATGGGATTAGGCCTTGACTGAAGGTTTAGACCATTATTTACACCACAGAAGTATTAAATGTTGAGTACTGCCTGGAGGAGCTGGTAGTTTAAGCACAAGAATTTTGTATAGCAAGGTATCACCAGCAGCTTGTGTGGTTCTGTTCTATACCATTGATAGGACCAGTCTTCTGTGAGATGGGTATGGTGAATCTGCCACAGGGATACCAAGTTGAAGTTCACTGCTTACATATTTTGAACTTAATCAAAAATAAACATTAAATTAAACATAAGGGTTTGCTTATTATAATCTGCACTCACTTTATTCTCATAGTGAAAAAAAATATATAGAAACTGTTGCTTTTCTTGTGAAGCCACAAGGAATGCTGTGGGTTATGTGGTAAGATTAGGCATGAGTTTAGGAGGAGGTGAGCAGAGCAGTTAAGAGAAGCCTGGGTTGTGGAGAACCTAGCTCTCGTGTACCTAGTCTGTCCATATCCCATGAACAAGAGCTGGAAATTATTCTCAGCTTGCTCAGCCTTCCATCTGCGGAGTTCTCCGGAGCTTTGACCAAAGATGGATCTATATTTGTATCTAACCAAAGTGAAACTGAGTCTATGTTAAACCTTCCTTCCAATCCTAAAATGGACCTGCTATGTCTCCTGAGTCAGATCAGCCAAGGTGGTTCAGATGTGAGTAGGAAAGGTGGGTGAGAAGTGAAGGTACAGGACATAGTGAAACAGGAGAACAAGAGATGGAAATACTTCATGACTAACATGTGATAACAAGGGTGCTGGTTTACTCCTGTGGGAGAGGTTGTGGGTTTCTGAAGAGTGAAGGGTTAGTGGTAACACTATATTCCTGTCGGGTGTTTGTGCTCAACTTGCAGGTGATGTTTCACACGTTTGTGCGGATGTACCATTTATAAACTGTAATAAATTAAAATGTAAATGTCAAATTGACACTAATATGCACCAATAAGTTCTTCGAAAAGAATGAAGCATAACAATAGGTGATGAATGAGCCTTCACTCGTGTTGGCAACTACAATTTTGTTTTGATTGTTTATTATACTTCATGAGATATTGTTGCATTTTTTTTAATGTAATCAAGTACCACTGACAGACTGTCATGCAGCCATTCTTACTAGACCCTGCTTGATAGAACAGCAACTTTCATATTCATGTGTTCAGTATGCATGCATGCATTTCTATTAGAGTCCCTAAGTGTGCTGTGAGAATGAAAACCCCAATACCTTTTCTTTCTGCTTTGGAGAGAGTGAATCAAACCTCTAACAAGATTGAAAAGGTGATTTATGCTACATGTTTAATGGTCACAGTAAATTTAGAGAACACACTGTAGCGCACCAGTGCCAAGTGGTACATGTCACTGGTGAGCCAGTGCTCTTGCAGTTTTTGCTTGCAAGGCCGGAAGATGTAGTTTTGGTGAGAGGAGTGTTGAGTAAAAAGCAGGTTAAATCTTAAAAGTTTCATAATTCAGTCCTGTCTGTTGTGGCCCTTTCTAGCACTGTTTGTTTAATTTGTCTAGCACAGCTCCTTAGCCTGTTTCCTAAGCTCCATAGGCTCACTTCTTGTGGCCATATACTAAAATGGAGCCAGCAGCTCCATTCATATCATGCAGAATAGCATCCAGGAGCCCAGCTGTCCTCACCAACATCACTTGCCAGCCTCTGCAAACCAGCAAGGTTTTATACTCTTTGCTCAGCACGAAAGAGCTCTTGCTGCAGTTAACTCCGTCTGTTCTTTGGCCAACCTCTGCAAGCTGGATAGAGCCACTGTGTTCCTAGCAGCATAGCCCTGTGCTTCCTGGCCTGTCAGCCACCTAGAGTCAGCAAGGGTAGTCCTACTCTGTGCTTGTAACTCTGTAATTCACATTCATGAGGATGTTTACTTCTCTGTGTAGGTTCAAGGTGCAAGTTTCCGGGGTTGGAAGGAAGTGACATCTATGTTCAATAAAGACGATGAACAGCAATTGCTAGCAGGATGCAAGTCTCCAAAATCCAAAGGGTGAGTAAAAACAATTGGTCTCTCTGCTATTAAAATACAGAAACTCGAATAGGAAATAGCTGTGCAAAATAGTTAAGACAGACACCGAGAATAAGTAGTGTTCAACTCCTGGAAGTTAAATTTCAGAGCAGGATTTATGTGCATTTCAAAATTACGTGTTTGTTAAGCTTACAATGAGTCAGGCATGCTGTATTAGGAAAGGACAGATGTTGATAATGTTTTTAGGTCTGTCAGGAAGAAAAAGGAACTTAGCTGCATAATAATCTTTTACTATAGAAAAGGAGTAAAGGTTTCTGAGTAAGAGGGTCATAACCTCCCCATTTCTCTTTAAGGATTAGTTCTGGTGAGTTTACAAATCCCTTTTTTTACATGCTTCTTATTTTGAGGTCTTGCCTACACCTAAAAAGCTTAAGTGGAGTAGCTATACCAGGATGTGCACATGTTCCCTGTTGGAACTGAGATGTTTACTTGAAACAGTTCTGCTACAGCACAGATCTCTCTCTCCCCAAGACAGAATATTTTGCTGTTACAAGTATAGGTAGGCTTTACCTACATGCGGTACCTAATTACCTTGGTTACAAACAGGAAAAAAATGTGCCACCTATCAGTATTGCCGTTCCAGCCAAATATTAGCTTTGATAGGACTTGCTGTAATATATTTTGTTTCCAGTTTACTTTGAAATCTAGGTATTTCAGAGCGCAAGTGTATACATCCACATACAGCTGTGTGTGTAGATATGTATCAACAAATTAGAATGTAAATATACACATTTCTATTTTCATTTGAACCTGTTCAATAAAACATCCCAGAAGCTGCCAGCTACTTTGCCTGTACAATGCTATGAGCATTACTAAGACGCTAGGTTGCTTTAAGGATCTTTTGCAATTGATGCTGAATGGAAGAATCAAGTAACCCAATGAATAGAGCAGAAGTATGAAAACAGAGGTACCACAAATGTGGAAAGCTGTTTCAGCATTACGATGAAAACTGCCTGTATTTTAAGGTTGGGGGTATTTTCCTGTAACTATATACCAGGACTTTTACTTTTCTTTTAAAGAAAAATACAACTTTTTGTGTGTGCTACTCACAATATGAGAAAAGCATTCAGAGTCTCTGATTGGCCTTAGCAAGATGGAAATTCTGAATAATCCTAAATTCAAAATTCAGTAAAGGAGAAATAATTTTAAAGGTGTTGGTTCAGTTGCTTCTATTTAAATATGATAGCATCAAACTTTAATGGATAAAGCTCTTTTAATAGAAATATTTAAAATACTTCAGTGATGGTTTATTTGTGGCTGAGGCATTTATCGTCAGGTAATGCCTTCAGTTTGCTGTTCTGCTCATTGAACCCTGAAGGTTGTGTTTCACCACTGGTATTCAGCCTTTCCCTGTGGTCCATTATTTGATTACCTACACAACCCTGCATATCAACTCATGGTTAAACATTTTACCTTCTGTATTTTAAATACTTCATGCTGCAGATATGAAATAATTCAGATTGAAGGTTCCTAATGGAATAAGACATAATTCAGCTTGAAGGTTATTAATGGGATAAGAAATGTAATAATATAAGTAGCTTTCCAAATGTCTCTTTGAGAGATAAATTGCAACAAAGATTGTTTTTTCTTGGTTTTGGGAGGAGAATTTTGGGAGTTCTTACCAGAAATATAAACCATCTGTTTTCAAAATACAGTGCAAATCATTATGAAAAAAATGTTGGTATCTTTAAAGTCTTAATACTGTGTACGTCAGCTATTTTAGGGTATAAGGTTGGACTGGCAAGGTGATAACAGGTGTATGGAACTGAGAAACACAGTGAGTGACTGTTAAAGCTGGTGGTAGACAGAACATTTTCATATTCCTTCTACTGTCCTACCTCTGGGTTTGTTTTGGGGTTGGTTTTTTTTTTTTCGGTTAAAGTCCTAAATTGTTTTAATGCATGCTAAAATGCTTCATACATTTCCAAAGCCAGTTCTTTGCAATTCACCCTGTGGTGGTGGGGAATAAGTTCTTTTATAATAGGAAACAGCCATACTCAGGCCACTTATGATTTATCACTGTAAGATTCTGCTGTGTTTAGGCTTGCATGAAGTTTTCCCTGAAGTTGAGAGTAATGAATGTGCTGTCATAAGCTGTGTGATTAGCATTCCTTACTGTAAAACATAATAAATCAATCAAATGTTTATTAATAACTATTACATGCATTGTTAAATAAAGGCATTAATCACCTCATCATTGTTACTTTCTAGAACAAACCTAAAGTTAAAGGAAGAGATGAAGTCTGAAAAGAAGCCAGGTTTTTGGGACAGTTTGGTGATAAAGCAGAATGTCCCATCTAGGAAACCGGATGAGATTGAGGGATGGGAACCACCGCAGATTGCCGCTGCTGACTCTACCAGTGATGCAGCAACTGCTTTAAGTGACTATACAGCCTGGTCAGGCTGGGAAGATGAAACCAAAGGCTCCACAAAATACACCAACCTGGCCAGCTCAGGAAACAGTTCTAGGTGGAGTATCAAATCAGCTGGCAAGCTGGTTAGTATTAGACGTCAAAGCAAAGGTAACCTTACAGACAATTGGGAAGAACTAGAATGATACTGATAGTATGGAATACTTTATAGATAAGAAGAGAAGGGTTCCATGATTTACTTGTATGTTTAAACCAAAATCAAATCTGCTCAATATTGCACCTTTATACAGTACTTTATTTTACTCAGATTGTTACAAATTTTTGCTCACCTGATAGTAAATTTTCTTATTACATTGTTAAATAGCTATGTTTTCCACACTGAAGAAAAGTAGAGAATCTATTTTGTGCCTATATTTCACATTCAGACTCTGCAGTATGTTGGATTGTTGGTTTTACCAAAAAAAAACATAAATGTTATTCCTTAGTGAATGTATACACTGGTTGTAAATTTGACTGCCTTATGTAGGAGCTTCTACTAGCTTGAGGTCTTGGGGTTTTTCTGGTGTTTGAGGGCCACTCAAAATTTTAGTTTTGATGCTGTCCATTTTTAACTAAGAATACTGATCTGTCACTTGCAGGGGGAATGCTTATACATAAGACTGTATAGTAGACTGTTTTTCAAATCTTCAGCCTCAGCATATGCTTCAGCTTGTGCACATGAGATGCTCAACTGTCACAATGTGCTATACTGTGTATGAAATGGGAAAATACTATTCTAATGTTATTCCTTCCATCACAGGATCTTTACCAAATGGGGTCTTCCAGAGGTTTGTTTCGGTGTTTTTTGTTTTGATATTGAACGTTGTTTGACAAAGCTAAGCTGCTTAGCTTTTAAGATGCATGTTATCCCAAAAATGATTGAAAATTTGGAAAGCAGCAGTGAGTGGAGTATAAGATCTTGATATTCAGTATCTGTTGTCCCGAATCTAGGGATAAGTTGCTTCTTATGGAGGGCTTATATTTTTGTTTTTACTGTAGGTGGTCCTTGTGCTACGAACAACTTTCTGGCTTTGTACTGTGCTGTTCCTTCCTGCCCTGCCCCATAAGCAGTGATTGAATTATACTCTGGTGTTTTCAGGGTAACTGAGTAACTGAGCCATTACTACTATGTGCATGCACACAACTTCCGAAGCGTTGTTATAAAGCTCTGTCTTGTTAGCTACTGATACTTTATTATTATTTTTTTTTGGTAAAAGAAGGAGAAGTGTTAAACTTGAGGTTTGAAATGTATATACGAATACTAAAAGTGCCTCTTTCTAGCATACTGTCTCTCATTAGCAGTGAGGCTGATGCCAGATCCAAAGTTGGTTTCCATTTTGTTTATATCCTATATAAAGACTACTTTAACATTTCTGAAAAAGAATTAAACCAAAAGTTTCATAAGAAATGATCAGCAGGCCTTTTCTCTCCTGATTGTTAAACTGGTGTAACAGGACTGAAGACTTGTTGACTGCCTAGCAATGGGGCCAGTACAGTCGGAAGATCAGATTAACATTTCAGAGAAAATCAGCATTTTTCAGGAAAACCTATACCTTTATATAATGGATGTCTTGTTACATGTTTTTGCAAGAAGCTTACACTGATGAAAAGGGATGCATGCAGTTTTCATCTGAGCTTGTCCCTTGTTTCTGTTTCTGCCACGTTATTCCTTTCTTAGCTCTCTTTCTCCTCTCTCTTCAAATTCATGCCTAATTTTCCGCCTTGCAGTTCCTGCATAGCTATTTTTTTTTTTTTTTTGGAGATTCCTGTTGAGATGTGCCTGGAGGGAAACGGTAGCAAAATGTTTTTGTTATTTTTTTCTGGTATTAATAGGATGTTAAAAAACATTGTTCTTAAGTTTATGTAAAGGAACGTCAGTGTTCTGTGCTGCAAAACAGGATCTTGTAACTGGCAAATATAGTTCTAAAATTGGCATTATGTATTAGAAAAAATACTAATAGAGGAGAAAGGGGTAGCATTTATCTCGCATCATTTAGCCTGTGAGTAAACTCTGTAGTTGCCGTTGGCAGTACGTATGCTGAGGTTAATTATAGGAACGAATTAGTATTCTTGGGTAAAGTATGCTGCATTTTATAGTTTATGGAATACCCTCTAAGGCATAAGTTAGTATTTAGTTTGGTTCTTGGTGCTGACATAAAAGAACAGGAAAAAATCTGCTAACAGCCCTCAATATTTTGCTTTCAAAGATGGGCTGAGAACTTTTAATTTCCCTCCTGAAGAAACTATTTATACTGTGACCAGTAAAGGTTTTGCCTTGCACATTATACTGTTAAGTGCCTGTTTCTCACCTTGATGATGTGTTTGATGCACAGCAACATTTTTCAGTTTATTTTTAAATTGATATGATAAAAAATATGATCACAAAGCTGAAGCCTGTCATAAAACAAAATTGCATCCAAGTGGGAAATCGAGATACGTAAAGTTAGTTTAGCTCCTAGTGCTGAACATTTTTGTGTGCTTTTTAAGTGAGATTTCCTCAGAAATAACCATTCTAAGGATGAACATTATAAAATTTAATATATTGTTATGCTTTAATAATGTATTAGTCTGTTGAGAACTCGCAGATGTGAGCTTTCCTTCTCTGATGTTTATAAACATGTCTGAATTTTCAGAATGGGGTCTGCTTTCTTTTACCTTCTTTAGATGCTTAACTTCTTATACGTTTATGGGTTTAAGCTGGACCCAGCTCCGTTGTGGAATAAGTGTAGAATATGTCCCTTAATATTTGTTTTGAAACTGCATTTCAATCTTTGTGAAATGGTTTAGAAGAAGGTAGCATTAAGACTGTATGATAAGATTGCACAAAATAAAATATAGTTTATATTGCTTTCTTGTAGCCAGTCTGCATGATTGTTGGCGTGGTTTTAACGGGAATTAAAAGCTTTGTGTGGCTGTAACTAGTCACTTCATTTAACTCTAAGCAAAGCTCTTTCTGAGTATTTTTATTTATTAGTATCATTTGCAAAAAGAAAAGTAGTATTTTCCATATGAATAAAGATTTAGTTTGCACTGAAACGCCTTATTCTTTGGTAATTTTTTTTGTCCTGTTTTATTTGTCATATGAATCGGTTTCCATCTGCATAGATGTTACTTGCATCGTTGTAGAATACAGCCAAGGAAGTAATAGCTATGTTTGTCCAAATCATGCTGTCTCAGAAGCTGCAGCATCCTAGACTTAAAGCATCACACACTGCTTTCACCATGGGAAGAATTCATTGGTTTTGACAAACTGCAAATATTTTGATTAACTGGTATTTACTGGTTTAAACTTTACTCTTATTTTTGTTTCATTTATTGGCTGTTATGAAAGCTTGGGCAGAGCAGCATTCCTTACCTAATTTTCACCAGCTACATGTAAACTGGAAGACCTGGAATGCTCTTGCATATGCTGGCCCCACAACAAGGTGAGACCTGCATGTCCTGGGCTGTGACAAAAGTGAGATGCAGCTGTTACCAGTCAAGTGCTATAGACAGAAGTGCATTGTCTGCTTCTCGCTCTTCCACTCTGGTCTGCTGGCTTTCTTGTTGTCTAAATAAACTTAGCAGGGAACATTTAGGCAAAATGTTCCTTACCAGAGTGTGTGAACTGTGTCCCTGGAAGTGTTCAAGGCTAGGTTGGACAGGGCTTTGATCAACCTGGTCTGGTGGAAGGTGTCCTGGCTCATGGCAGGGGGTTGAAAGTGGATGAGCTTTAAGGTCCCTTCCAACCCAAACCAGTCTGATTCTTACTGTTTTTTTACTTTTTTCCCCCAGAGTGCTTGATAGCTGCAAACCAGCACTATGAAGTAGAAAAATAATGTCCTAAAAGGCTTATGTTGCTGGTGGTAGTTTGCAAAGGTGTGTATCATTAGATGTCTGTCTGTGTCTCAGTTTCTTGTAGCATGACTGCTCTGCACCATACAACACAGGAAATCAGACAGCAAGGCAAAGAACACAGTTTAGAAATTGAAAGGAGAGAGTTGCATTTATTGTAAGTGCAACCATCATAATAGCAGGAAAAGATGCTGCTTCTATAGTTTCAAAATAATGAGTATGAAAACAATCAGAAAATAGGGGTGTAAATAATAGAAAATGACATGAAATATGTAACAGTAAACAAAAGTGTAAGGAGAAGATGGTTTTTCAGATGATATTTACGAAATCTTAGCACTAGTACTGAATAAAGGAATACCTTGCTCTGTACTTGGGAAGAAAATTTTCCTTCTCTGTCTAGTATTTACTAAAACATGCAACAAAGCAACTATAATCTTTTCAAGTCCATAATAATCTGGTAAAAGCTTGGCTGGCACTTCAATTTTTATGCTTTTGAGACCCAGATTACACGAGTGAGAGCTTAATAACATTTTGAACTGTGAGTTTGCTATTGGAAAAGAAAAAAGCATTACTCACTGCAGAGAAAAATACACAGTTGTATTTTGTAAGTCAAGTTTGTCCACTACTGAAACTAACCAGTGATGTTTTACTTTTTAGTTGCTCTAACTGCTTGTGCTGAGAAGACTGAATAGTTGAGTTTAAAGAATTTTTCTGAGAATTGGCTGGTTTAATTATTTGAGGTATGCAGTAAACCAGCTCTGATTTAATACAGAACCATTCCTTTAAGTTAGCAGTGTCTTCTGGTCTATCTTAGCTTTTATCTCTGTCCTTGAAACATAGAATGTTTTGGATTGGAAAGGACCTGATCATCTAGTTTCAAGCCCCTTGCCATCCAAACTGGCCTTGAACACCACCAGGGATGAGACATCTACAGCTTCCTTGGGCAACCCATTCCAGTGCCTCGCCACCCTCACAGTAGAGAACTTCCTTACATCTAACCTGAACTACCCCTGTTTAAGTTTCAACCCGTTACCCCTTGTCCTATCACTACAGTCTCTAATGAAGAGTCCCTCCCCAGCATCCCTGTAGGCCCCCTTCAGATACTGGAAGGCTATAAACACATGAGAATAAAAATAGCTGGTTTTCTTACATATATTCATATCTATTGTATGGTTTTGAAACTCTGGAGAAAAAGCGTGACTTGTCATCCCCTTTTTTTTCCCCCAAATCAAATGGCTTTGAATCAGTAGTGAATACCAGAATTAACAGCTCTAGATTAGCCCAAAGATATGAATAAACTCAACAGTAAACTAAACAGTAATAACAGCTTACTGAAGAGATATAGAAAGGACATTATTCCCACCAGCAAATCATGCCTTAAAAGCACAAAGTGATTCTGAGTGATTTTACTTAAGAGTAGCTCCTGTAGATTCCACAGAAAGAAAAAAAGCGGGCTGTCCAAAGTGCATGACTATGCAACTTACCAAAGCAATATGATTTATCATCTTTGACATATTATTTACACACAAGAACATAAAATCATTTTAAGTTATTGTATTTCAAAGAACTTTACCTGACAAGTAAGACTGTTGAAAAGGAGTCTTTGAGCTCCTTGAGTTAGCTTTTCACTAATGCCCCATTCGGTTTGCTGCTTTAGAGCAACTTTTAACTTGTATAATTATTTTTTTTTTTAATTATTTATTTTGTATTTTAAAATCAGCAAGGTTTTTAGTCTCTTGCAGCCAGCAGTATGTAAGCTGTACCACATAGCAAACTGCTACCACAAACCCAGGTATTTTCTCCAAGAGCCACTGATAAGATACAAGTTTGCCTTATTTTTTCTCATTTTAATAAATGCTATCCCTCAGTTGATCCACTTTGCACACAAAGGGATGCAATGATGGAGTGCACAAGCTGAAGCATGCATTGGAAGAGGTGACAGTCATGTCACCATGCAAGCAGCAAAAATTGATGTCACCCTTATGGCTCAACAGGCCATTGCTAGGGAAATTATTTATTTCTAGACAGTTAATCCTGAGCCTTTGTACTACATAATGACTATTAACTTCATTAGTAGGTTACCCTAAAACTATGTTACAAGTAGAATAAACGTAAGAATATGCTTACTTTCTGTCATACACAGATATAATAATTTATAGCAAAACACATTTATAACAAATTTAACAAACTGGGCATTCATAGCAAAAGAAATTCAGGTTCGATCATAAGAAAGCATATTTATTGTCTGTAGGATAACATATACTTTGTTAATTGTAGAAATAAGAACATAAAGATAATGAATTTGAGGCTCTTGTGATACTTGGTTCACATGGTTTACTAAAGCTATTTGGGTTAAGCTAGTAGTATGTTGGGTTTTTTCTTCTGAAAATAAACAGGGTTTTTTTCTCTTTATTAAAGTCATTAAAGAATTTATTTATGCAATAGTACATTGGGATTTGTGACTGAGTGTACAAACATTAAATAAAAGTGTTAAATTATAGTGTTGTTATGAGGGGAAAGAAATCCCTGAACTCTTCTTCAGATGAATATCGCTATGACTCCTAGCATCCTAATTCACAGCTATCACATGATGTCTTCACAAAGCACAGTGTTAAACTGTTAATCTGTTTTCTAAAACATCATTCCATACTTACAAGACCCAGGCCCAACTAGGAAATTACTTCAGCGTGTACTTAAAAGGACACAATTAAAGCAAGCAGTTCAAAAGCAGAAGAATTAATGAAAACTGATTTCTTACAGACTCATATGTCACAGTTAGGTTCTTCAGGGTCTAATACGCAGCAAAAATGAAGTGATGCTTTCTTAAACTGGTTGTTCTCTCTTGATATTCTAGAGTATAACATAATGTGAACTCATGGCTAATAAAGTCTTCCTCCTCTACCAATCCACCTATATTGATCTAATTTATAGGATAGATTTGAAACTCTTGTCAAGTTTGGTTGAAACTATTTGACATGTAAAAAAAGGTAAAAGGTAGTGTGGCAGTTCACTGCAGTAGAAAGCCACCAACAGGACTCCAGCTTCCTGAAGGAGTTTGGGTAGATTACTCATTTGAGCCCATATTCTCCAAGGAAACCAGCCATTCACTACCAATTAACTTTGCTGATTCCCAGGTCCCCAGCACATTACGTGTACTGTCTATGTAATGATACCAGATACATTGAAGAAACATCCAATTATTCCAACACTGAACCCTCTGCTTCAGCAGTTCACAAGCTATTTATATTCATTTAGTGGCAGTCAGAACTATCAGCTACTGTGTGAGTTACTCCAGAGTCACAAGATCTGGTCTCCTGTTGAAGCTTGAGCCTCAGAAAGTTCAATTACACGGACTTTATACCAGTGACTTTCAGAGGTAGATGTACATCAGGGAGCTGATACAGATGAAATTATTTCCTTTCTTTACCCCCACAATGAAAATATTCCTTTTCTTAGGGACTAATACAAAAGTTTTTATTGCTTGGTCTAAAGAGGTAGATAAGATGTATTCAAAAACCTCTCGAAGTTTGATGTATTTTAGCACAGAAGTGATGCTTCTTGCCTTTTTCCTTTTTAACCTAAGGACTTGCTCAGATTAAACACTTTGTGGAAGCCTAGTGTGTGTGTGTAGTCAGTCTTGCATAGTATTAAAACAAAAGGCTTTCATTTTGTTTAATACTACTTCTTAAGATTGAATTCTTGCATTTTCATGTATAACAGATACAAGAAGTATCAGTCACCTTATCACAACCACATTTACCGTTAAAAAAAAGGCAAACCATACAGTTATATCAGTTAGTCTTAGTCTTACTATTGCTTCAGCCAGAACACTGTAGCCTTGTCAAAAATCAGAGTTTATTTCATAGCTATTTCTTGGTGCTTCAAGCTGACTTTCACAACAAAAATGATCAGAAGATCTGCAGTCATACATCACCTTTGCAAAAATGAACCGTCCCTGCACAAACAATACACTCATGTGGAGGAACCAAGAATCTGAACAGGATTCCTCATGAAAATAAACCCAGAGAGTTCACGAGATGACAGCTTAGAAAAACTGGGAAAGCAGAATTCAGTGTGGACCACACATGGTCACTCAACTTCCCATTTAAAGGAACAGTAAGCAGAAGTATGATTTCATTACAAAGAATAAGCAGAGTGTAAATGTTAGTGTAGTTGAAGGAAAAAATCTCACCCATGAAGATTTCACCCCAGATTTTTGAGGCTTGGAGGCAGCAGCTGACATTCTTGGGTAATGATCTAAATCACCCCAAATTCCAGAGTTCACTCTCATGAGCTACCACTATGGAAGGAATCCTAGGTAAGAGCAGTTCAAAGTTTTGTCTGCAATCCTTCATCAACATGGCACATTCCCTACTGCATGGCAAAGAATCATTGCCACAGCCCCTGATTTATTAATGATTAATTTTCACATTTGAAAACTTCTCATTGAATTCAAAGCCAGCAAATTTTAGTATTTTCAGTGTTGTCTCTGCAAGGAAAAGAGAAGAAACTGGACATGCCTTGTACAGAGGCTTCCCTTGAAAATTTACAGGAATTATTGCTGTTGAAGTGTGATCTCCCACTGAGGTAGGCACAACAACCCAATTCCACCTTTGCTACAGTTCTGCAAGGAAAAGAAATCACCTCAATCAATTTTATCTGTTTCTGAGCTTACAACAACAGTTTGACATTTACCTGTGTTATTATATTGCTATTTTTAGGTGATTTTTCATTGGTACCAGTTCTGGACTGTCACTGTTTTGTAGAGACAGGGACAGTGGCTGTAGAAGGACTGTGTCTGTTAATCGGATGCTATCCACAGCTTACAAAGTTGGCTATGGACACCCTCACCTTTCCCAGTTCACTCTTCCTTTCCTATTAAATTCTACCACTATTTTTCCTATAACAACAGGAACAAAAAAAGACCAGACAGTTGATCAGGAAGGAGCATAAAGGCTCTTTTTATTGGCAGCATTCTCCTGATCCATGTTCTATTATATGTTACCTAATCCAGGCTTAAAGGAAGGCTTCATTGGTCATATCCTCCACATGGTTTGAAGATATATGGTATTCATATCATATGATACATCATCATATATATGTATATATGTGTTTGTTTCTTAGAATAAAAAATACAGTTGTTTCAAAAATAGCTTTTTAAAACTATTTCAAGCAAAATTAAACTTCAAGAGTGGATATCTCCCCACCAACAGATAAAAAGCAATTGTGAAAATGTTAAATTTAAGTGCATTGTTCAAAGGTTTCAAAAAGAAAGAACCTCCTAATGGATACTTGTCTTAAAATACAGTATTTACTACCTGAACCAAATTCCCATAAAAACTTCGTATCCCATGCTTATGAAAAATCAAAGTCAATTAGCAACACTATTTTTACAGTGAAAATCTGCTGTCACTGGGCATGTCAGGCACACAGCAATTTAATGTTTGCCAATGCCAATCCCATATGTAACTTTGAGCATATGGTCAGAGATCTGAAATTAGATTCTGTATTCAACCAAAAGCCACTGTGAAGGGTAGAGCACAAAGGACTGAGTTCATAGAGATCTGTGCCTGCCGAGCAGCTAAGCCGATGACTAACACCGTGCTGAAGCATCTCTCAAATATTCAGCTGTCAGACACAACAGACAAAATCTCAACCTGATCAAAGGCACCTGTGAGTTACTACTGACTGCAACAACAGGACCTGGATTCTCCCAAAGACTTGCTGCTTCTTTCCTACCGTGCACCAATTTGAAGTCCAGAACAGGAGGAACACAAGTCAGGACAAACCACAAAGACTTGTGATACGTACTCAGAATTACTATTTCAATGGGCTGTTAGTATTTTATGCCTAAATGCCACATTGTAACTGCTTCAAACATTAGCCGTACATCTATAAGCTTAATTAAGAAAACCAAACAAATTACAGTTTCTCCCACTCTAGCACTAAAAGAATTTCTGTCCCACTTTGTACAAATACTGATTCTCCATCCCTTGAATAAATGACAATAACAAAGAAATTAAGGTTAAGGAACGTAGTAGGAGAAGAAAAAAATTAAAAAAGGAACACAAAACCCCAAACCTACCAGTTATAATCTTTGATACTCTCATTTATTTTGATACACTTGTTTTTAATTCAGCTGATTCCAAACAATAAATCTAACACACCAAAATTGTGTCCTGCCAGTAGCTATTTTAAATGTGGCAGAAGTCTGACTACTCAGGAAAAATGCTTTTTCTGCAGAATGACCACTGTCAGAGTTACTGTATGTCAGACTGTTGACATCTTAAGTAGTTCTATATCACCAAGATACCACAAACTGTAAAGTTAACATGCAGGTCAGATTCTTTTCTGGGACAATTTGTTTTATGCTTTTGTGCTATTTTGCCTAATCATTCTAGCTGTACAGTTATGCAAAGCAGGACATCCCTTGCACACTTCCAGTACTAACTGGGATGTTGTGGATCATTTCTAAGGATCTCTGACCCATAATGCAATAATGTCATCAGCAGCGAAGATACATGCAAGGTGACCTGTGTGTTTAGTAACACAACAGAACCACTCTTCTCAGCCACAGCAGGGGTGGAAATATTCAGGAATGCAAGCTTTCCAAATGGAAAAAGAAAAATATCAAAAAAAATCTATAGCATCAACCTGGAAAAGATTTGTCAACACAACAACTGAAATAACTGTTATACAGTAAAGGAAGTGGATTTTTATTCATCCTACCACTCACTTGTCAAATAACAAGTCTATTAATATTCCTATATCTCTGCTATACACAGCAGCTTGTATTTCAAGAGAAGACAAAAATATGGATAAACTTGGTACATCTCTAGTGCAACTCTAAGAAACACAGAGAAATAATCTTGAAACAGCATAGAAAGTAATAAAAACCAAGATTTGGCAAATCTGCAAAAGTAGTTTTAAAATGAGAGTTTTTACATGTAAATTGAGGTTGTATATGCAGCATCTCAGCCTTAACAAAAGTGACAAACCTGGCCCCTTGATAAAGAAAAATCTTCTTCTTTGATTCAGACCAGCCATTCCTTCAGTGTGAATGGTATTACATGATAATTCAAAGACATCTGTATTCAGTCTTGGTATGAAATAAAAAGAAAAATACAAGTTAAAAAAAAAACAAACAAAAAAACCCACCACCATAAGCCACTGTTAACTTATCATAACTACTTAGATTACTAATAGTAAAAGGAAATAAAAAGTAAACAACATTGATTTTGGCTAATAAATAAAATCAGAGAGATATGTTTGAAAAAGTTGGTCACTGTCATCACTACTGGAAGTGAAGACTTCCTTCCTTACATACCATGTCTTAAATCATGAGACCTGTCAAGTGTAATATAACATGCCAAAGGTTAATTTATTACACTAATTTTTGGATTTGAATCAAATAATCCTAGATTTCCATGCCACAAATTTAACATGTCAGACACCAGAGCAGACACCATGGCAGACACCAGGGTGGCCTTTGACCATTTGGTGGACATCTAGGTTAAGCAAAAAACAAAATGTAGCTCAGTCTGGGTTCTAACGGCACCAATCAAGGTTTGTGAGAATTGACAGCACTTCATACACAAACACTTCCTATTTTGATTCTTCCAATCAAACGTGGAAAGTGTGGAGGGTTCTTCCACAGATCTTCCCTCTAGGCTAGGATTAATTAAGCAGATGAGAATGCAGCTGACAACACAACCCAAAACAACCCAAGCTTCAATTATTTGTTTGCATTTTTAAAATTAAGAATTGTTTCTCCTCTTTGGCATTGATCGTTCTTAAGTATCTGTGACTAGATGGCTGTGCACTGAAAAACTGTAACTCAACATAAAGATATAACAATAGGTTTGTCTTTACAGAAAGCAGTAAAATCCAGTTCCTAAAAACTGTTCATCTTTGCAATATTATAGAGCAGAAATCAACTGCTTCTGAATAACATACACAACTATTTCCATTTTCCAACTTCATACAAAGATCAATCACACAAAAGAAATACAATCCATTAAATTGTTCTGAATAAATCTACTCCACATTCTGAAGCATTTAGTGCTTTTGCATAGCTAATAACAAAAAGTACATACTGTGAAGTAAACTCGTACTTCTGCAAGTGCCATTTACCATTGTTCAGCTGTCTTTTTCAAGTCCAACCTTGGGATATCAAGAGAATAATACAGAACAGACAAGAAAATTCACCTTATTGAAACCTAAATTGTGTACAGTATTCCATTTTCATGCTCAAATAACTAGACTCATCTCCCTCATACTATCACCAAAGGCTATTCTTACACCTAATAGTTACATGAACATACTTTGTGATATGATATGCAGTTAAGTAGTTGGCAAATCTATGTATTTTATAAAACACACTTTAAAGAGCTTCAAAATTCACTTCAAACTCTAATGAAGTCAACAGCAACACTCTCCCCAGTTTGAACAGATATTTCCACAAATTTGGAAATCCAGCAAAGAAAAATCTGTTCTGAAAAGCCAGAGTTATATCCTTACATACTTACAAACAAGTTCCACATATAGTTACTACTCTAGTAAAGACAACTCTTAGACCAAGAATTAATATGACAAGTGTCACCCTGAAGATGATGTTTACTATGGCCTCAGGATTTACCTTCAGTATTTGACAAACAATTGTTGGAAATAGCTTAAGCTAACATAGCAGTTGTTCCATGCAACAATCTATGAACAAAACACTAAAATGTAGCTGGCAGCTGTCATTCAGATATGGAATTGGAAGATACGTCATTTGACAGTTTCAGATATCCCTGGCTATCGTGGGGGTCAGTGAGGTCGCTCACTGCTTAAATAACGTCTTACAGAAGTCTCCTGCTTTTATTTGATTTTAGCAGTGAACATTATACCTTGCTTATAAAAAAAATATCTAGAATTAAGGTGACAATCCATTACAATTCTAGAATTGATAAATTAAAAGTTTATGGTTTTTACTTAGACCACTTCGTATAGAATATAGTTCTATATAGAATATAGAACATCTCTTTAATCCTTCCTTAGCAAGCACGGAATTTTAATGATACAAAATCTTATTAATGAAAAAAATCAAGATTTTTTTTTTTAAAATGCTTACCAAAACAAAATACGAGAAAGTAGATGTTTGATTCGTAGCCCACAGCAACCAAGGAAAAGAATTCCGCTATTTCAGGAACAGATACATGGGCTATTTTGGTCAAGCTGAATAAAACAATGGTGTCAAATGCTACAAGTCCATGTTCCCACCATGGTTTTTAAAGTCCAAACACAACTCACATTAGAGATAGAGGGAATAATAGGGAAAGATTCCCATTATCTTGTACCTTAATTATGTAGAACCTGGGAAATGATTAGACTGTTTAACAAAGTGGTCTGGATATATTCCTGATAGACCTGGCATTGTTTCAGACCAAACTGAGTGAGAAAAGGAGGCATACTCCAAAGTTGTCTTCTTTCAAAGCACAGGGGAGAAAGACTCCAGTTTCTACAGGTTCTGTGGCCTCCTGTCCCTTTGAAGCATTCAGAACACAAAGTATAAAACTGAGCAGATACTCAGAGTATCTTCAAAACAACTCAAGGCTGACATTTTTCCTTCAGCAAAATTACTCATTTCTTCATGCTCCCCGTGTCTCCAGCCATGGGAAGCTCCCATAGTATCCCACTGAATCTCATCACTGATTTCAATACAGGTTTACATCAATTTCCTTCAGACAGCAGCTGCCTTTAGGGAGATGTGACACAAGATGAGAGGAAGAAGCCTCAGCTAAGATTGCTTAGATGTGTTATATCTCTAGGGAATTTCTCTGTAGCTCATATTCAGGTGTTTGTGGAGTGACATGGGAGACAGAAGGGGAACACAGTGTTTTCCCTCCAACATAACCATTTCTTCCATAATGAAAATACAAGTCCTGATCTCAGATCCTTTATCATGCCTGGGGAAGGAAAAGGAGAGGAAAAAAATATTTGCAGGAATTAGATGAGATCTTTTGCAGTCAAATCTGAGTATTTATGTTAACCACAACACTGACAGTCAAGCGGATTCCAAATTTAAGAAAGTGAATCATCACAAACATTTAGGGTTAAATCCATATATTTCATGTTAGTGGTTGACAATGGATTTCTCTGCTAGTGCTAAATCAGGTCTTATGGCAGTGTGGCACTCAGGCAGAGAATTGGAGTATTAATCAAAATATTTTGCACTCTGCTTCTCATTAAATTTTCTGTGGGCTTTTGAACAGCTCTATTGGATTTACCATCCCAAGAGAGCAGCAGAAGATCCTTCAAAAACTTACAAATCAGAGTGTTGGATGACATTGGGAGGCAAAAGAAAGAGAAAATATTGAGAAGAATCTCAATTTTTCCTGTATAGAGCATCCCAAATTTATTATGCTCTAGTTACTAAAAGCCAATAAAGGTTTCTTTAAAAAAAATAGTATTTCCTTTTTAACATGTCAGGCTTTCTAAAACTGAGCACAGTATGAATGTTGCATCCTTGATGGTTTGTATTCTTCTTGTTTCCCTTTTACCCTTGCAAGCAGGCTATGAAAAAAATAAACCCATGGGATAAAATGTTTAAAATACTGTAGTTAGTCTGAAAAAGGGTGTATCTTTTTCTACAATGTTTGGCATAAGGAAGTCGTATCATTTATCCAGCCCTTTTTAATGCAACAAGGATATTTCATTTAAAGATGGAATGATGAGAAAGGAGATACTAGAGGTAATCAAAATAGTCAGATGAAGATGACAGGCAGCCATGTATTATTTACCCCCCAAAAAAATCAAATTATGGTGATCAAGAGAACAATTTCTCAAAATAGGGAAACATCAATAAGAACCAGATTAAATATTTCTAAATACTTTGAAATGAGAATTGTGCAGATTAAAGACAACATATCAAGGTATCGCTTCCAATAGTTTAAAATAACCATTTCTCTTTAACACTTGCTTATATAGTAAATACATCTGTTCACACAGTATGTGCATGTCACATCAAGGCTTATTTCAGAGAGCACTTCATGATGAAAATTTAAGCTGATTGTATTTCTACCTTTGAAATTATGCAGTTTATACAGCAGGATAATTATTTTTATCCTTGAGGTTTATTTCATAATATAAACTTTGTAATTTTTGTTTAGCATACATTAATAAATGTCTAGCTTTATTAATACCTAGATATAATAACATACTCTTCACTAGTAGCTTTGAAAGCACTTGAAATTGTAAAAATGTTCTAAGACTATGAAAGTACAAAAATAGAGCAAACCACAGACACCAACTAGCACAAATTGCTTTTAATGTAGCACTAAAGAGGTACTTTCCAGAGCCCAATAAGAAAAATAGGAACATCTCTAAATTCATTTAAGCACTCCCACAGTTATTAGCACTTTCATGAAATTAACTTCTAAAAGATTCCTCTAGTAAAATTAGAATCCTCTTCTCCTGCTGCAGCAAAGTCTATTAGGGCTACTGATAAAATGAAAGACCTCACTTCTGAACAATTATTCAGCAGTACTAATAGCTTTCCATGTCTGGATATAGCTATAATGAAGCATCCATGAACATTTCAAATTCAGCTCTGTGCTCACAATTCAAGGCCTGGGTCATTTCATTTCATTCATGAAATAGATCAAGGTACGAGTTACACTGTATACAACACATGAAATTCACATAATTATTAGCAGGATGTAAATATCTGAAGCAAATATGGATAACACACGACTTACAGCATCAGCACCTTTCATAAAATAGAGGTTTTTATGCATAATCCATACACCAGCAATATTGACTTCTGCTTAACAGAAACCATATCATTGGTGTTCATTCTCACTCATTCAAAAGGATCAGAAAGCACCAGAAGGCTACAAGCCTACTTTCCTGCTGTCTGGGTTCCAAGCACATTAGGCACACATGTTAAAGTTGAATAAAATTAGTGTGAGTAGTTATTTACTTAAATTAGTGTGAGTAGTCACTTACTTAAGTTACTTACTTAAATACCCTTGTCAAAAGCCATTACTTTCAGTGTACCATCTTTTCAAGTTGTCACTCAACCAACTTTGTCTTCACTGACAGCATCCTTAATGTTTTAGTCCTCAGATTATGCTAGCAGTGCACCTTTTTACGCAAGAAAATGGAGTTTTCTTCTTTCAGACCTTCCACCTTTCTCATGCAGAACCAGACTAAATGTGCACAGACGTTAGAGACTGTCTTCTGCAGTCTTCTTTATTACAGGACAGACTTCAGGGATCCTTACTAGTTCTAGTAAGAAACCATAAAGGAGTAAGAAACTTGCCCCTAAATAAGGGTTTGTTGGCTGAGCCTGTCTTGCCACTCACACAGAGCTCACCTAAGGAGGGCTATTCTACCTTCTGTGTTCACAGAATCACAGAATCCCAAGGGTTGGAAGGGACCTCAAAAGATCATCTAGTCCAACCCCCCTGCAAGAGC
>JAOSLQ010057225.1:43841-63504 GCA_025629905.1 Lorius lory | reverse complement strand
GGTGGTGTTGCATTACATGTTAGGGAGTGCACTGACTGCCGGGACCTTAATGTCCTAAATGAGAAGGCTGAATGTGTGTGAAGATCAGGGGGAAAGCCAACCAAGTAGATATCCTGGTGAAGCATTCTTCAAACAACTGGGAGAAGTTTCACAATCACACCCCAGAGAGTGCTGAAGGAGCTAGCAGAAGGGCTTGCCAAATCACTCTCCATCATTTGATTTCCTTCTATGACAAGGTGACCCTCCTGGTTGATGAGGGGAAGGCTGTAGAAATTGTCTACTTGGATTTTAGTAAAGCATTTGACACTGTCTCCCACAGCATTTCCCTGGAGAAATTGGCTCCTCATAGCCTAGACAGGTACAGTCTTCACGGGCTTAGAAACTGGTTGGTGTCAGAGTAGGCAGGGGGTAGGCAATATTACCCAAGATAATGACAGTTACCTGCATCTTCCTACTTGCTTTTCCTGCATGCTATCCTTGCAGTTATGTCCTTTAAAGCAGGCTGTTTCTCTTCAGTCCCCCTAAACCCTCATTCAGGATACAGAAACAACCGTGATAAAATATAACAAGAGAAATTTCTAATGCCCTTACCATCATTCTTTTACCTTACAGATGTTTATAATCAAAACATTTATTCAAAATTTCCTGGAAAATAAATTTTACTCAGTTTCACATCACTCACCACAGAAAACAATCACAAGATCAAATACAAAAACTCTTTTGCTTTGCATTTAACCTCAATGAAAAGAGTTAACAGCTAGCTGGGCTTTGCATTATATCAGTTCTTCTGAAGAAGACAGAAGAAAGAAGAATTAATTATTTCAGTTCTCTTGGCATCAATTTCTGTTGCTTTTCCCTCCATACTGGCTTCTGGAAGAATACATTCTTATTGCTCAGACCATATGAAAAACATTTCCTCATTATAATTTTATTACCCATGTTAGTTTGCCACTGATTTGTGGCTTGAACACTCCAATCTTTTCCCTACACACTTGTGTCATTCTTTCTTATTCAGTTTTAACACCATCACCTAAATGTCTTCTCAAATTTCAGATCATTAGCAATGTACTGATTCAGCCAAAGCAGTCTGTTGCTACGTGTCAGCGTAAAAGAAAGTAAAAATCACCAATTCAAGCTTGTTCCCTAAAAAGAAAATAACTTCACTGAGTTCCTTAGATTGTAACATGCTTCCTATGGCATCTTACCTACAAATTTTCTGAATTCTTCATGTTGTCTTTATTTTGCCGTTCTTCTCTATTTCTCCTTTAATTCCTAGGAATACTGAATTTTATCAATTCATCTTTCATAAGCTGCCTCCTTTTGTCTTTTTAACCAGATCTTGGTGAACATTAAATCAAGATAAGCATTTATATTTATTATCAAGAGTACATTTATACATCAATGTACTCTTGAATAGAAGTGCATGTCCCACATGCCTTTCTCAAAAGACACCTGTGCAGATAAACTCCTTCATTTATACCAATCTCCTGTTTGATCATTTGTTCATGTAGGGTTTTTTTTTGGTTGGTTGGTTGGTTGATTTTTTTAACAGAAACAAGCTTCACCACTCAAATAATTTTTGGTGGGTCTATGACAATACTGCTCCCTCCCCTTCTTCACCTAAAAATAAACATACACATCCTTAATACATTACAATACATTGTTAATTCTTCCCTGACTACCCTTACTATGCCCTCCCTGATCAACATTCCTGTGGGATATGCCATTGATGTCATTTTGACCATAGAAACAACAGCTATTTCTTGATCTGGAGTCTAAGCACAGCAAAATAAAATAACAAATCCTGTTAATAGCCTGTAAACACAAAGGTAGTCTCCTAATCAGTTGAAAGTCAAGGTAGGAGAGAAGAAGAAAGGCCAGATGTTGCTAATATGTAAAAGTCTATTAACAGAGCTCAAAACAGTATCACACTTCAGTCTATACACTATCCTGTGACAGTGTTAAAATCAAGACTTTCTATTCAAGGTGACCAAACACAACTGACTTTCTGCCCAATTCATTCCCCCCTTCAGTTTTGGTCTCACTTAGCAAGCCAATCACGTAATTGAGGAACAGCAAGTTCATGTTTGATGTGAAGTCATATGGCTGGATGACATCACAACTGCTAACTTTTAATTGCCCCTTTAAGGTTTATTATTAGCAAGCTCTAAGTTATTATTAGCAAACTGATAAAACATTAATGAACAAGTTCTCTCACACAACAGCTTTGTCTATTTCTCCAGATATCACACAACTGATAACTTTTCCTATTTGAGTTTTTCCAAAATAGATGATTAAGACCAAGGAGAATCATTCCTCTGCCTATTACTTTATCCTGATAAACTCTGGGGAACTAATAGCACTTTCTAATGTTCCATTTTAACCCTGGCCAAGGTTAGAAAGTCAACAAAGATTTTTACAAACTTTTCAATTTGGGGTTTTTTTTCTTAAAACAGTGTATTACATGTGAAGTCCACTGGCTGCTGCACAGTATTAACAGCCATTAAATTCAAACCAAGCCTCTTAAGGTAGGCTTCCTGCTGCTGGTTCTGAAATTATTTAAACTTTCCAATCCCAAGAAGTGGATTTTTGCTAATCTTCTTATTTGGAAGAAAAAAAAAAAAAAAAATCACAGTTTCTTAAGAAAATAAAATAAAATCACAGTTTCTTAAGAAGAAAAAAAAAATCACAGTTTTTTAAGAAAGATTTTGTCTCTTACAGTTTTTGCTCAGTGCTATTCATTGCTACTATTTTTTTTTTTTTTGCTAGCTGGTCACAATTATCTTGAGTCTTTTAAGTCACACTAAAAATACCTGCAATAAGAAGAGGACTGTGGCCCTCTAACCCCACCTAACTCTATTGCTCTTAAACAACATCATTTCTAAAAACAAGAGATTTTTTTTCCTACTTATAGCTCTAGGATGTGAGAGAATTCAAAGATCTCAGCAATGCCGTCTTGTGATCTTTGAAGGAATCCTAACAGCAAGGAGTACTCAAAGACAGATGCTAACACACCTTTTTTTTTTTTTTAATTTAGTATGTATCTCAACTCTCACTATTGCAGAGTGAGTCAGGTGTCCAGTAATGGGCATTTAGTACAATTTTATGTGTCCTAAAATATCCAAGATGTGCAGGACTGACAGGTAAGACTTTGGCCATATGCAAGACTGCATACTTTTGGAACATCAACTTCTGACTATCTGGGATCAACTACATCATTTAAAATGGTACTCAGGGCCTCTGTGTGCAGGCACCATCTCTGTTCCCTTAAATTTTTACAAAATCACTAGTCAATCAGGGCTCAGGCAAAGGAATACTATCATGTGTTTAAGTTGAAATAGTACTCTTTTAAAAAGAAATTTGAATGGACAGGGGTCAACAAGAAGACAGGACCTTGAATACTAGATTCATGAGGGTATTATTGCTGTAATGGGCAGTCTAATCAACTTCTACATTTTCAAATTAAGTATTTCTTAACACTAAAATTCCTTAGTACTGCAGTGTTCCCATCTACAAGATAGCAGATAGTGTTAACACAATGTCAACACTTAAACAGATGAGGGCTACCATAGAGGCTGCTAAAATCTACACCACCCATGCAAAAAGCATGTGATTTATTTCTTCCATACCTCCTTCCCATGGAAACAGCCTGTCATCTTAGTATCTTATGTATCCCTGCCTTTGGAGAGTATTCTGATAAGGAGTCCTTAAAAAACAAAACAAAACAGATATGAAAACAGTTCTAGGCAGATGCCTGCTCCACTAGGCATATAAATATTTCAATCCCAGCAGCACCATCTAATGGAGAGCTCACCAATTTTTCCCCTTTAACATGACAAACATTTTATTTTGGAGGTGTTAACAACTGATACTTTTAACACATGGCCTATTTAATACTCTATAAAATCTGATCAGCTACAAGAGAAGTCAAATCATTTCTCCATAGACAATCAGACAGACCTTTTTTTTCCTACAGGTACTACATACAAATTTATTAAGTACAACAGGACGTTTGTTTAACCAGGAGATAATATCTTACTCAGAAGTACTTTTTTTTTTCCTTAATTTAAACAGTAACTGAGAGGCATCAATGAAAGCTTAAAAATACAGCTACCATAAGCACATTTAAACTTTCCCTCTGAAAGCAGAACAGAAACATCAGCACCTCTAATGTGTAAGGAATATTGGCAAACCTGGACCTCAAGCACAGCAACAGAACTCACAATTTATGCCTGCTTCAGATGAAGTTAAGCATTTCCAGACATCTTTAGGTTATGCTTCTGCTACAAAGCATGCTAGAGGAGATGGGTAGCAGATTATCGTAAGCATCAATAAAGCATGCAGCACGATGACTGTTTTCAGCTTCCACGGTTTTTCTCATTAACACTTTCTCATGCAAACAAACATGACAGAACTTAGGTAAGAAATGGGTCTATAAAAAGTAGTATTTTTTTTCCTCACTGCATTCTGTCCTCCTTGTTCTTTTTATAAATCACAACATTGCAAGTAAAGGTTCAACAACTTTTCCAATTAACTCAGCATATAGACACTCTTGATCTGGAATAACTGCGTTTTTATTTATAGCTCAGAGGACTTTCAAAGTCTGCCTGCCCTATCACATCTCAGAAGTCAATACATAAATACACCAAAAAGTCTTGGTAAATAATTCTGAAAAAGCACAGCATTGTATTTTGGTTATATGTACTAACAACTTTATTTACACTAACAGGACAATTCCAAGCTTCTTCCTCACTTATTTTGAGAGAATCTCTTCAGCAAAAATCTACAGAATACAGTGGACACATATTTATCTACTTGTCCTAAATCTTTATTTAAAAACCAAACACAATCAAACTAAAAACAAAAACACAAAAAAACAACCAAACAAAAAAAAACTCCACCACAACCAACCAACAGAGTAAATCCCCCAAAACTCCCTCAAAATCTTACTGGCCAAAATACTGTAACTTGCATGTCTAAATAATCCTTTTCAAAATGAAAGTGACTTTTTCAGCAACTTGTAAGGAGAGAGAAGTAAGGGAAATTTATGGTCCCAGGTACTGAAAAGCAGCTGATGAAGTGCAACACACTAACAATAAGCTTGGTTTATCTCCCTAGAAATTGCCAAGAGCATTCTTCTGCACATGCTCCAAAAGTGACAAAATACCTTGCTGTAACACAGATACAAAAAACCCTACCAAACAGTATGAGCAAAAAAACACCAATATCTACTAGCTGATCTACAGTGTAGTATCCATTGGTATTTCCACTATGTATTGACACCATGAGTGCATAGCGAGACATATTTGCTAATCTTAAATGCAGCATGCTCAGGTTCTGTTGTTAGAAACACAATTCAACTACTACAGGAAAACAGAGCAGATACTGCTGACTTCAAGTGATACTCAACCATACTCTTCCTTTTCACCATCTTCAAATATGTCATTTTAGTTTGCTCATCTGCACTTAAACAACTGGTGAACATCTTACATCGTGAGCGTGGCCTGTCAGAGGAGCCAGGCATCTAATTTTGGCGACCTGGTTTTACAATACAGTTAAACCTACCTTAGCAGTGTGGTCAAAGGAGTGGACTTGCTTCTTCCTTTGGACACAGCTTGTACTTGTCTGGTACCACAGCAAGTAGGTTGAAGAAGTTAAAACCAGTAAAAGTCTAACCTTGGCCCAGAAGTACTCTTCCTAGGATATTTTTTTCTGAACCATTTACTGGGTCATAGGTTACTGTCATTTCCTAAAATAGGATGAGAAAGTAGTTGGCGGTGAGGGAGTAAGAGCTGCAGCCACCTTTATCAGCATATCTGGCTATTAGATTGGCATAGATGCAATGTAAAAATTTGCCATTTGTAAGTGTAGTTGCTTCTGAGAAATAACGTGGTGGTCTTTGAATTGCTTGAATTCAGATAGTTTTAGTTAATATGCTCATATTTTAATAGAGGTCAGTATCACTTGTTGAGCCATAAAAAAGGTTTTAACAGAATTGTTTCTTTGGAGTTCGAAATTTTTTAAGTACTTAATCCAGTCCGGTTGTTTTTTGAAAGCAGATAGCCAGATTTTCACTTCTGTGCTGTAGGCAGTACCAGTAAACTTCTTTTTCTCTGTCTCCCAATAGTGGACCTGTATTGTCATTGGCAATTAGTTCCAATGGAGAACAGTGTTTCAGTGGTGGTATTGATGCAACCATCCAGTGGTGGAACATGCCTAGCCCCAACGTGGATCCATATGATACCTATGGTAAGTATTTTTAAAAGATAAACAGCGTGACCAGTGTCTTCAACATTTTGTGGGCTGTAACTGCTATTTGTCAACTAGATTGTGTTTCAACTTTGTGTATGGTGTTTGTTTATTCCCACTTGGCACTAGTGATTTACTTTGTATAGAACTGTAAGAGGAAGACTGGCAATTTCTGAGGTTTAAACAGGAAATAAAAAATTAATCATAACTGTTATTTTTTTTAAGAAACTAGTTTGAACCAGAATTCCAAATTTTTGAATTACTATTTCTTTGATAGGAATTTTTCAGAAAACTAAGATGAGTGTGCTCAAATTCAGTGTCCCGTGTTTCTGATATGCAGCTCTGTTCCCATAGCCAGTGTCCCTAAAATTAAGGAGTTGATAAGTGTTTGGAAAACTTCACATCACTATCCCGCCATTTGTGGTAATAAGCATTTTGTGCTTAATGCAATTCTAAGGGTGCATTTTTATGGTTCACTGAAGACTGAATGGGGCAGTCGGCTTCCTCTTTCCCTTGTGTCATTGTTATGAGTGAGCTAATTCAACATTCGGGCTGCATAATCTGTGGCAGTGAGATGGGAAGCAGTGCTGTCTTGCACCGATTTTGGAAGGCTGCTATTCTCAGTCCCTTAAAACCAATATAGTAAGCTCAGATTGTGCCTGCTAAAAAAGTATTCATTGTAGTCTAATCACTAAAAATGGCCTGATGAGTTCATGCAGGTAAGATAGTTGGTATCAGTTTCATGGACGTCAGACAGAACCGTCTCTACTCAGGTGACAGGGTTGTTTTTTTAAAAGAGAGAGCTCTAATTAGCAGGGGTTTGGATTTTTCTTTTGGAGTATTTTTTGTTTGTTTCTTACCTTTGGAGTTCGGTGTTTGTGGGTTGTTTGTGGGTGGTTTTGTTTGTTTGGTTATATTGTGTTGGTTTGGGTTTGTTTATACAAAATGACCTCCTGTGTAATATTCTAGCTGTTGTTTAAATAGGAAGGCCTGGGGGGGATATATGACAGTTTTGTGTGGGATTTAACTTGTATTGAGATACAGAAAGTACTTATTTAATGTTTCTTCACTAAAAAGGTTTAATTTCTGAGCTTTTGTGGTTTTTTTTTTGTATGTGTTTTTCCAGAGCCAAACGTTCTAGCTGGCACATTAATTGCTCACACAGATGCAGTCTGGGGTCTTGCTTACAGCGGTGTAAAGAATCAATTACTATCTTGTTCAGCAGATGGCACTATTAGATTATGGAACCCACCAGAAAAAATGCCCTGTATTTGCACTTACAATGGAGAGAAAGGTAAGGTTTTGCAGTGATTTTTGAGAATGTAATGGGGCAGCTGATGGTCCATCTGGGCTCATTATCTCCATTTAGCCTAACCAGGGGACAGGACTGAAAGAAAAAGATCTTTTAATAAAATAATGCTGATGTTGTAGCATTACTTCAAAGAAGGGAATTAATTTCTTTAAAGTATGAGTATAAAACAAACACATATTTAAACTGTCAAGAATTTCAGAAGTGTTTTAGTCTTTCTAAAGTAATTTTTCTCTTTTTCTAGAGCATGGAATACCTACATCAATTGACTTTATAGGTTGTGACCCTGCTCACATGGTGGCATCTTTTAACACTGGCAACACAGTTATCTATGATTTAGAAACATCCCAGTCAGTAGTAATGCTTTCATCACAAATAGAATCTGGTATGTAAAGCTCTTCTGCATTAAATATCCATCTTGAATAAGGTACCTTTATCAAAGTTTTACTATATGGTGAAGTAAATGAAAATATTTCATTCCTCTACTGCATCATGCAGTTTTGAAGTTAGTTAGATGCTTGGAACAGACGCAGTGGAAGAAACTGTGGATTAGTAGGATTTGAAAATGGTAATGGCGAAAAACAACAGGCTTTGTTCTCAGCTGGATTTCTCAAGAATTTCAGTTGTCTGAATTGCATATTAAAACAGTTTTCACTATATAGCTTTGACATGGAGGATATTAAGATAAGTAAATAAATTAATTAAGCAGAATATTAGTTCAGTATCAAATTCTGCACAGGTCATGATTATACACTTTCTCCTGTGGAACTTTTAATATTAGAAATTCTGTTGCTACAAATAAGGAGCTGCAAAGATGTAGCTGTTTAAGAATTGTGTGTATCTGATGAAGCTGTAGACAGAGGAGCCTTCTTAGCTTAAACCTATGAAAGTACTGCAGAAGGAAAACCTCCAGTTTCTGGTCATTCCTTACTATGAAATGAGATCTAAAAGAGCAATGCAAGAGGAGAATTAGCTTCTCCCCTCTGAATAATCTAGTTTACTTAGTTGATTATACTTGCTGGTAGGTTATATAAGGGCTTCAACTCGGGTAACAAACCTGTGTAAAAGATATATTGTAGGTAGCTTGTGCAAAAACTAGCATCGACATCACAAATAAGGAAAATGCCTTTTTGAGTTCAAAGTGAGAACCACAGAATCATAGAATAGTTAGGGTTGGAAAGAGCCTTAAGATCATCAAGTTCCAACCCCCCTGCCATGAGCAGGGACACCTCACACTAGAGCATGTCACCCAAGGCTCTGTCCAACCTGGCCTTGAACACTGCCAGGGATGAGAGCATTCACAGCTTCTTTGGGCAACCCATTCCAGTACCTCACCACCCTCACAGTAAAGAACTTCCTCCTTATATCCAATCCAAACTTCCACTGTTTAAGTTTTAACCTGTTACCTTGTCCTATCACTACAGTTCCTAACGAAGAGTTCCTCCACAGCATTCTTATAGGCCCCTTTCAGATACTGGAAGGCTGTTATGAGGTCTTCATGCTGCCTCCTCTTCTCCAGGCCAAAGAGCCCCAACAGAAAATAAGTCCAAAAATTAAGGAAAGAAGCCTTAAAACAGTGGCATATCAAGATGAAGTGTTTTTGAAAGAGTATTCTAAAAACTTGTAAAGAGATTTTAAACCATTCATTGTTTCTTTCTATACCTTGAAATAAGTCATATCTGACAGTACTTCAGTTATCTAAATTCTATCTCTTCTTTTTTCCCAAGCTAAATCTTTTTAATCTGAAGGTATGAGGTGTGTGCTAAACACATCCTAGATGCCAGAGTTTGTTTCCACTTGACTAGTGCTGCCTGCAGTACTTGCTTGGTTTGTTTGCTATGTCTCTCAAGAATCTTTCATGTATAAACCATTTGTAGAGCTTTAACCTTACACTACACTGGATGGACACTATGTAGCTTAGCTTCTTGTCAAGCAAGAAGCTATTATTTATTTCTTAGGAAATTGATTGATGCTCTTCCTAAAATATTATTTGTATCATATTACTTAATATAGTAAGCTAAAGTGTAATGCTGAAATGTTCTAATTTTAAATTAACTCTTACTTTAAGTCAGTGAATATTTCTTATTTTCAGGTGTACAATCAAATAATCATGTTAACAAGGTAGTAAGTCATCCCACACTTCCTGTAACTATTACAGCACATGAAGATAGACACATCAAATTTTTTGACAACAAAACGGGTAAGGATGAAGAGAACCTAATTTATATGTATGAATGTGTTTAAATTAAATCTGTATGGACACGGGGAGGAAGCAATTAGCAGAAAACTTACTAGTGATGCAGTTTTACACAAAAGAGAGCTTTTGGTATTTCTAAGATTAAACCTCTTCTGTACCTTCTCTGGAGAGTATTCTGGGCAAGTGTCACATACAGTTGCCTTAGTTTTATTTCTTTTCTGGTTTTTCACCACTAGCTTCTGTGCTAGCAATGTCAAAGGTAGATGAACCTTTAGTATGACTCTTTAAGTCTCTTTTTACAAAGCGTTGACAACGTGTTGACTAACAACACTTTGTCCTACTGGGGCAGCTATGAGGTTATTTAAGGGTCTAAAAATTGCAGTTCTCACACAGCCATTTTAGGATTGGTCTTCAATGTCATTGCTATCAGTAAAGATGCTAGATGGATAAAAAATGTGCTTATAATGGGAATGTGTTCTTGAGAGTTCCATGTCATTTACTCATATGCTTACACAGGAGTCTGCAGTTGAAATTTAATTTCTAACAGAATTGTGTCATTCAGATATTATTCAAATCTAAATAAGTTTGTTATTTAGATTTGGGTTATTTAGATTAGAAGCTGAAAGTATAGCTTTTAATGGCAGTGTTATTTTTAAAAGAAACAACTTCACAGGAAATTCACTGTTTGTTTTGCTTTTAGGTAAAATGATCCATTCTATGGTTGCTCACTTGGATGCCGTCACAAGTTTAGCTGTAGATCCTAATGGAATCTATTTAATGTCTGGAAGTAAGCGTTTTTTCATATTCTGTATGCTCTGTAAATTCTGTGTTTATGATGCACTCAAGTGTCTGACAAATCCGTCTTTTGTCTTTTTTTTTCTTAAACAGGCCATGATTGTTCCATTAGGTTATGGAATTTGGACAGCAAGACATGTGTGCAGGAAATAACAGCTCATAGGAAAAAGCTGGATGAATCAATTTATGATGTAGCATTTCATCCGTCAAAAGCATATATTGCCAGTGCAGGAGCTGATGCCCTTGCCAAAGTATTTGTGTGACATAGCAGAACAAACCTGCATCATAACAGCAGGTCTGTTTGGACAAAAAAGAGGGAATGCATCACTGCCATCAATGATAAGGTTACCAATAAGACACTACATCTGATCTGCCTGAGTGAAGGCTTTTATGTGGGGCAGGTATAAGTTGGTGAAAAGTCACCACATCTTGAACAATGTCAGGCTCATTCATTTAACTGTAATTACTGTATTTGGGGGGGTGGGGAGAAATACAAAAAAGAAAACCAGTATTTGTAGCCTTGACTGGATATGAACTGAGCGTATGTCTGTTCTTTAGGTGTCTTTAAGCAACGTGGAGTCTGATCTTACAAAAGACTTTTATTTTGGACTCTGTGTGCTGCCTTAGGGTTAGGAATGTGGTGCTCTTGTGGGGGGAAGTGAGCTCCAAGAGTAGCTTTCTTTTCATCTCTTAGTAATCTTCTGTTTATCAGTTGAATGCCACAGATTCCCCTTTTAAACTTTTATTTTGCTTTAAAGAAAAGGAAATTTAACTTAAAATATTTTAGCATTAGTTGCACAAAATGTTTGGATAAAATTCTAGTTTTTATAAGTCTTTTTATATATTTAGCCTGTCACAACAGTGCTCAAGATTGTATTGATAATGTTTTTCTGCATTATAGAACCCTAAACACAGAGATCTCACTGACCCGCTGCCGTGTAACCACACTCTTCCCTTCTTTTGCCTAATACAGCTCAGCTAAGTCCTTGCATAAGGATGCTAATTCATCATCATCGCATAACTGTCTTCATAAATAAAGGACTGTAAAATGTGTTCAAATGAAACACAGAGGGGTTAACCCCCCTGAATGAACTCTTTAAAAAAAAAAATTTAATCTTGGCATCCTATCACTATGTGATATTTTGTACATCTTACTGTATTTACGAGTTTATTTATCAAGGATTACCCATCTTGCTAATGGCCTATTGTTATTTATTTCACTTTTTGTTGGTCTTTATATCCTTTTATGTAGTGTGTTAAAGGGCCCTGTATATCTATTATGGCACTCTTTGAACAGTCTAAAATAGATGAGAAAATGGGACGTTTGGTAATTCTGAAGTTGCAAACCAGGATTATTTTTTTTTCTTCTGGTTAAGTACCTGGAGTGGAGTTGATTCCAAAAACCAACCTTGTTTCAGAACTTTTGGAGTGAAAATGATTTTTATTTGCGTTTCAAATAGAATACAAAAGTAGTTGATTCAAGATTCATAAATCTGCTGTGTTTTGACTAGTTATTCCCTGCTTTTATTTTATTTTCAGATGTGCTTCAGTTTATGGTGTAACTAAAGATTTTGTTTGTGTAATGCATGATTAATACAATAAAGTATTTTTTCTAGTCTTCCACAAAACTTTTCTGATCAGTTTGCGAGTTTTGATGAGTTTTGTAAGGTTTCTGTTTTACAAACTATGAATCAGCAAATTTTTAAGATTGTACCACATAGCAAAAGTACAGCTGTTGAAAAATAATGTATATAAAATGCATATAATAAATATTAAATGGTGTACCTGTATGTTACTGTTGGCTACATTATTTTGTGTTACACAGTTTGAAAGTGTCATTCTACCAATTACTAAATTAGGTCTAAATTTTAGAAAAATGACCATTTGTTTATTATGCTTAGAAGCTGCTTTGCTTTTGGAAAATTGTACTAGTTGTCTGGATGTCAACCAACTGTTCAGTTTCAAGCAGTAGTACCCACATATAAGAACATGTTTCCACAGTATTTCTTAAAATTTTTACAAGAACAAATTGAAAATTGCCAGTGTGTTCTTAGAGTCTTTATAAGACAATAATTGCACTGCTTTTCACTATCTCTATACATTGAAGTGATTCTCAAGTGATTTAGGAGCCAGAAGGATACTCTGTTTTTTATTTCAAACTGCTACTGAATCATTGTGTTAAATTAAAAAGAAAAACAAAAATTTAAAAATTATTTACAAATGCATAAAATTTGCCCATATGTCAAATATTATCTATTAACCTTTGTCCATTTCTTTACAAGTACTCCAGTGAAGATGATGCACAAAGTCTAAGCTGCAGGTCAACATTTAGCTACTCCGTGATGAGTCACTTTCCTGGAAGTATATCAGCAGAAACAGAATACCACAATATGGATCTTAGATTTCCATGTAAAAGTAGTATGTTTAGGTATAAATTACCTTAAGCTAGAACATGTTCCTATAAGTGGTTGTAACTGTATTGTTCCATGTAAGTTTCCACTTTTGCAGTGAAAATGTATCTCATGCCATCTCATGTCAAGCAAATTAGATTTTTTTTTTTTAAAAAAAAAGGTGCTTATGGTAGGCAGAATACTGCAGTTCTATTCTGAGATTAATTTTGGTTTAGTAATAATGTTATGTTGGTTTGAAATGTTACAGTAAATTATAATTGTATAGAAATCAGAGAATTTTGTCCTTTACCATGAAGATTAAGATGAGGCCTTTCAGTAACTGCTTTGTAGGACACTAAGACTTTACTTTTGAAAGTAATGTTCAGCTGATTTGCACTTTTTGTTCTTTCCAGTCTAAAGCATTCAACTAATCAACAGACAAGAGTATTTGAATTTTATTGGAAGTAATTTCATAATCGCCTTTTCTGAAGCCAAACATTGTTTCTGGCAGCTTTTCCAGACTGCTGCATTTTAATGCTTAAATGAAATGTGATTGTTTAATAAACATTGCCATGCATAACATTTACTTTTTTTTTTCTGAATTGTATTAAAATTGAAATGGTAAAACCAAAAATATTTGCTTATTTTCCTTTTGAAATTGAAATCTTCGCAGTCATCTTAGTTCACTAATGTGTAGTGGGTCAAATACTATAGTGAGGCTTCATTTATTGAACTTTAACAACACTCTCCAATACAGAGTCTTTAGTTTGCTTATTGTGAGGTGTAACATGCTAAAACCATAATTCGGTTTTTGGTTTTTTGAGCAGAAGAGCTGTAGCACTGATGATGGGTAGGAGAAATTATAATGCTGAAATAAATGTTTTCACTTAGGAAAAACACTTCAACTTAGGCAAGGACCAATTTACTTGTCTTTTGTAAGACCCAAAGGACTCGTACTCAGAACCTGCTTGGAAAGAAATCTGAATGTGTTTAAGAATACATTTAGCACTTAGGGTATGATTCATGTTAATGGATTGACTCCCCATCTTGCTTTTTATTGTGGGAACTTAAAAAGCAGATGTGTTGGTGACTGCAGTCCAGCATTTTGTCTACATAAAATTAAGCACATCTGAAAAAGGGTGTAACATGCCCTGATCAAGAACCTTCCCTAATTTAGAAATCCAAGGGAAGAATTTATTTGCCAGGAGGTTATTGGTAAATTTTCCTAATGGAAAAACTGTGGGCTCGATGCTACCTTATCAGAGGCTGTCCATTTCTCCTATTTGGTATTAATGGATTATTTTAAAACTGATGCCATTTTCTGTCCTGTCATACTGTTATTAATTATTAGGTGTTTCTCTAGCATTTCCCATCGCAAATCAGTGGAAAGCTGCTTGGTCACACAGTGCTGACTGCTATTTCTTCTAGCTGCTATATCATAGAAAAGGTGTCTCAAAAAATGCCATCCCAGTTGAACAACTGCTATTTCTGCAGGGAGGCTAAAGACAGATAAGGTGGTCTGCATAAGTCCTGCTGGGGAAAACGAGTTGTTTGGGGTTTTTTTTCCCCCTCCTTTTAGTTGTGTTTGGTTTCACTACACATGTATTTATGTTCTTTAAAAAAAAAACCCAAAACACAAAAATGGAAGACTCCAGAATTACTGTTAAATGCTGCATCTTAGGTGAGCAAGAATGGAGGTTTAAGTTACATTTTTAATACTTGCTCTGTTGGTAAGTGGAGAATACACATATGAGTCCTGTGCAAACTAAACAGCTTATATTAATATTTATTAAAAAATAAGCTAGAAAACATTATAAATGTTACAAAAATACATTGTTTTATTTTCCAATTTTAGCATAGAATCAGATTTGAACTGACTCTGATGTTTTCCACTATCTTTTTAGTTCTCCCCCTTACCTGGATATCTTAATGACACACACCCCCCAAAACCCCCATAACAGAATTCATCTAGACTTCCTGATAGCATTTCTATAGTAACGAAATACTCTAATTTTGAATATTTACAAAGTCTAAGGATATTAATTTAGCTCCAGTGAGATCCCTAGTAATGAAGAGGAGGCAGTGTCTGGTAGCCTAGGTCATAAGGTTCCCATTCCTTACAAATGGCCTTAATCCGTTGAAATGTGATAGTCTTAAGAGATAACACTAACTGTTTTACTGTGTGGCTTGTAGAATTGTTCTTGTCATAAAAGATACGGGGTAAGATTCATAATCTCTTAAAGTGAAATGCTCCATTCTACTTCAGAGAGTACTGGACAGCTGAGATGAATATTCTAATATTTATTAGAATAAATATTTCACTTGGTGATCAAGGGGCATTTGCTTTGGGATGTCTTTGACTTGGATCTATTTGAGATCCTTTACCCCGAAGGGAGAATACCAACATACAACAGTGATTTTGCAGCTCTATCCTCAGGTTCCCTTATGACAAAAATTAAACAGGACTGGCTATGCAACCAAGATGTTAAGCAGTTTTCAATGTAACTTGAACAGGAGCTTTTTGCAGATGAACATTTTTTATAATATTACAAAGATATTTAATTCTATACAACCTTAAGCATTCATTAGAGCTAGCTCACTTGCTAGCTTCCTTCTCCCATCTCTCTGCTTCCACCTTCTCTTGAAAGCTCCAGCAGCTTTGGGGAACCTGTAGGAGGAAGGAGTAGCTTGTACAAACATCTTACTCTGATTTATGTATGGTCTACAGGAATGTGTCTGAACTCCTGACCATGAGCTGGGTGTGCATAGGTGTGTGACCCCCTGCTGTGGTTGGCTCATCAGGTGAGCTGACAGGGCTCACCTGTGGGGCCGGCTGGCAAAGGCAATGGCTGCCAGCTATGCTGGGGACAGTGAGGCTGCAGGACTTCAGCATCCTGTGAGTAGCCAGAGCAGGAGGTGCCTTCCCTGCCTGCAGCAGTGTTTTGGTGGAGGGTGGAGAGCTGGAGAGCTGCTCGCTGTTGGGTCACATTCCCCTCAGGTGTTTCCTGCCTTGTCTCTGCCTGCAGCTTGCCTTGGTGTGACTGTTGGGAATGGCTGCTTCTCCTCTGGCTGCTTGTGTGGGGGGATCCTGATGAGGCTGGAGGCTGGGCATGGGGGGGCAACTGGTGGCATCCTGGGCACTCCCAACCTGAGAGCTGCCAGATTTTTAGCCTGTAGACAGTGGCTGGGCAAGGGGCCGTGTTTTTCCCTCATGCAAGGGGCTGGCGGAGCGTGCTGTATGCTATACGTGACTGTCTGGTGACCGGCCTGCCTAGCATGTTTAAGCAGATTTTTTCCAGATCATTTCAGTGTCTTTCCAGTTGCTCTTTTGTACCTCGAAATGGGTGGATTTCTTGTTGCTGAGTTGTTCTGTAACTGGGGGGGACATCCAAAGGGATAACTTTTCTGAGGAAAAAGCTTCTCATTTGATTAGGGGCATCTTGCATTTAAGGTCTTGTCAGACTTACAATTCAATGGGAGTAATTTGCTCCTGCTTCATGCAGAAGTAACATCTTCTTTTCCTGAAATCTCAGTAATGACTGCGAGGAAAAAACCCTAAACCCTTCAGTTGTCTTGGGAAACTAGCTGGTGTGCAGGAGGTAGGGAAGCATGGTGGAGGATGTAGGGCCATGGCTGCTGCTTCATGCCCGGGCAGGCTGCCCCGACTCAGCTGGTGAGGAGCACAGCAGTTGGCAGCTGTGAAGGCTGGTGGTAGGAGCTCAGCAGCATTAGCTCCTGCAGGGTGTTGCAGACACTGCATGCAGTGGTGGTAAACTGAAGTCTGTGTCATGGCTCCATTTTACATGCCTGGTGCTTCTGGTGGCCTGGTCCGTAGCCAGAGGTTTCCTCTGCATTGCCTTACCTGTGTTACTGAGAAACGCTATTGCGTCTTAATGACAGCTTTAAAATGCTTTTTAATGCCACTTCATTACTACGGTAGTTGTTCACAAAATGGGAACTGTATTTTAGCTTCCTGAATTAGTGCTTTGGCTTTTTTTTACCTCTGATAACCCAGGTGGCTGATTCTGCCAAGTGTAGTTTCCTGTTAAGATGGTTTTGCTAACAGCTGCCATACAGAATAATTTCTAGGAGGCTGGGAATATGTTCTTCAGTTTGAGTGATCTGATACCTGGCAGTTTCCATGGTGCATATGCAATACATTCTGTAAGAAACTTTTTTTTGGCACATATTTGGACTTACAGAGGCAACTGATCGTGATCGCTTTCTCTTAATTGTGTTAGTCTAGTCTCTGTTTACATTTGAGCAAATCAGACCACTGGGGAGTAAAGGTATTGTTGATGTATTTGCTTTCAGCATGCTGTGCCAGACAGTTCTGTTCTGTTTCTAAACTAGCTCCTGGTCCTCACCATAATTAGTTCAACAGCACAAAGCTGTGTATCACATCTCATTTAGAATATTTAGATGAGAGAAAGCTCTTGTCTCCTTATCTTCCTTTTCTAAACAAGTACTGTATTATTAAAATCCCATGGATAAGTGTGAGAGAATTCCAGAAATTATGTAATTATGAATTTGGTTTTGACTTTTTAAAAGACTATTTCAGTGTTATAGTTTGCTTGATTTGAAACTTAAACATTCTAAAGTAGTGTTAAGTTAGTTATTTTTGTTTTCCCAGCTAATTCAAATTATTTTCCCATATCTTGCCAGTCTGTTTCTCAGTCTTTCGACTTCTTGTTGTCTGTAACTTGTATTCATTGGCAGAGAATTGTTTATCATATTTGTAATGTGATCGCATGTACCAGGGCAGAAAAATAGTTCTTATCCCTTTGCTTACATTCTACCATTCTCTGGTTACTGTTAAGTAGTAAAGGCCGTATCTGACCTCAGCAAAGGCTGGAAAAGTTTAGTTAACGTTTGCTAGCAAAAACAGCGATGCAGGATTCTCATGGCAGTGTTTTAGGAACTGGTCCAGTAGGAAGTTCAGCTGTAGGTTCAGTTATACCCTGAGGCTAAGGGTATCTTCAAACTGACCAGTGCCTGGCTTCCTGGAGAGTGCCCTCAGCATGAGGTTAGGCTTCTCAGCAGCCAGGAAGCAATGCTACCTGCTCCATTTGGCTGCAGTAAACTGCCTGGCCAAAGCAGTGCTCTTTCCCCTCATTATCATAGAATGGCTGGGGTTCAGCTGCCCCTGCTAGTGTTTCAACAACTGCTTTGGTTGTGGAAAGTAAACAGAAGGACACAGTATTCATTTGTATGTAGACAGAGATGAATGCAAATAAATTTTACAGGAATGAAACAATGAATGCCATTCAGGTAATGAAAATGGCTTATTATCAAGGATACTTCACTAACCAAACTTGATTGTTTGAAAGGAAAGGAAATTTTGACCCTGATGTGATTAATTTTAAAGTAGACAGTTGCTTCAAAAGCAGAGATTAAGACCTTGTATTTAAGCATAGACAGCAAATTTTCAGGACCTGTTCTTCCTTCAGCAGAAGCCAAAGAGGACAAAAGAATGTGAGCTCCAGTTGATAGACATGTATAACTGGAAAGTTGCTCATACTTAAACTGTTCAGTAGAAGTTTCCATATATTTGATGGCTTTATTTGCATGATAGTTGATCACAAGATATTCAAACATATTCTTCTTCAGCTCCCTAAGAAAACCATTTGTTTACTGTCTCAAGTCCAAACCAAACCCAGTCAGTGCAACTTTTTTGACTGATTTTCTTAGGTTGGGGCTCTAAGCTTTGAGTTTCCAGACAGCTTGCTTAAGATACAAGTCGGTCTTCTTTGCCAGTGTGCTTAGGACTGCTGTAGTACTTGCATGCAACAAAGACATTTCTACGATTTTTGTGGTTTTGATGCTTGCTGGAGCTGACCCGTTAGCCTAACGAAAGGAAGTAAAAGTGCTGACAGAAGGGAGAGTTGCTCCGTTAAAAATATGGCTTATAAGAGGTTGTCACCACTTCAGGACAGGGAGATGAAAATGTGTGTATTGTACAGGGCCATACTTGTAGAAGAGAAGGCTTATATGACAACATGAATATGAAATGTAAATAGAAGTAATTAAGAACATTTATGTGAGAAACCACTGTAAAAAAGTAACTTCAATTTATTTAAGACAGCAAATTATTAGAATTTTGTAAATTTAGGTTGCTCTGGAAGCTTCCCTGGGAAGGATGAGTTTTGGACTACATTAACTACTATTTAATGTAAAATTCAGAAACAGCTCTGGGAGTTGCAGTAAGCACCTAAATGCTAAGCTCAGAATCTTCTACAGTTTTTTGAGTGAAGGAACCATAAAACTGAAACCTTGTGCTGTGGATTTACCCACCTTCTGATCATGGCTGATACCCTCTACCACACTTCTTCCTTCAAAGTTACCTTTTACTTACAGCACAGTCCCAGCCCTTTCCACCCTCCCTGCCTCTGTATCTCATCAGGTCTCAATCTTTTCATCTGTATCCCACTGATATTTTTTTCAGATCAGAACTGTGCTCATAAATGCTTGCTGACACAAACTTTTTAAATTTAAACAATATACTCTTCCTACCTCAGTGTAATCAGGCTGTATGAAGGGTACAAGTAATACAGCATCACCGTTCCCATGAAATGGAAATATTTGTATATTTAGCTCTAAGGGTTTCAAAGATCCAGACCAGTTTTTGTCTTGATGGATGAATGACATAAGTAAAGACTGCCTCCTCCTTTGCAGTAGCAAAAACGAAGCAGGGTGCTTGGCGTAGAGCAAATGGCGGGTATT
>JAOSLQ010057225.1:0-21191 GCA_025629905.1 Lorius lory | reverse complement strand
CTCCCCCGCCGCACCCTCCACCCGGGCACAGCCCTGGTCCTCCGGAAACGGCACCCTAGGGCTTCCTTGAGCATCGGGCAAAGCCGTTAGCCCCTTTGCCCGGGAAACAGGCAGCGGAAGGGCAAGGATCTCCCCGTGCCTTTCGCCGTTTGTCGCTCCAGAGCTGCCCCCACGCTCCTCTATCTCCCTTCTATCTAGTTTTGGAACACCTTATTTCAGATGTCTTTATTCCAGATATCTTCAGAAATGCTAGTGAGTTGTCAGTTACTTCCCCACAACCTCTGCCCCTTCCTCGGAAATGAATGAAGAGGCAGAGCTCCCACCAACACGGCTCTCTCGGTGCTGGCCCCGTGCGTTAACTGGTTAACTAGTGTGCTGCAAAAGAGAAAACTGGGGCATTTCAGCCTAATATAACCTTCTAAAGAGATGAAAGTCCCTAAAAAGCTGATTGTATCGTTTGTATTTGGTCTGAAATGTTACCGTAAATATTACAGGTACCTACCTTTCATTTAAGCAAACCTTGCTTAAATTAAATATTAAATGTAAATTACAACTTTGCTTAAATGAAATAGAAACAAACCCCAAAACACCACCCCCGAAACAAAACCAAAAGCAGAGCAAACCAATCAAACAAAATCCTCCCCTGCAGAGCCGGCTTCATTCTCGTAGTTCAATGCTTACACGCAGATGGGGCGTAAAGTATCAGCTGGCACGAGTGTGAAACGGGCAGGTTTCTCATGGACGGGAAGGAAGAGAGGCAGGAGTGCCTCTTTCCAACGAATGCTTTAAAACCGTGTTCTGTGCTGGCTGTCAGCATCTGCTGTTTAACTTCTGCCGGGATGGCTGTTCCCAGAAATAAACTTTTAAATCTAAATAAGCTTTAAGAATTCTTAGCAATTAGGAGGTTTGACGGGGTAAAAAATTAAGCGCGGGCATTGCAGATAGCTCTGGGGAGAGGCAAGGAGCCTCGCTTTCGGGCTTATTTTATTTTATTTATTTATTTTATTTTAACTGGTCGCATAAAATGCGCATTGTGAAGTATCTCGTAATTGAAAATAAGTACATTTGAGATCTCTGCTATCCATTCAGAGACATGCCCCCCACTAGAGCGAAATGGGAAGCATGACCGGGTAAGTTATCAATTTAATTTATTTATTTGTTTTAAATTGGAGTTTAATTCAAGTGAAGCGCAGAAGCGGTGAGAACACGATGCCATCACCTTTGATCGTCTAAGAAACACATTCTTATGCTTCCCACATACAGGATAAAGGTGGCAATGCTGCCCTCATGACATAGTCTGCTCCTATCGGAGCATCTCAAATGCATTATTACTCGAGGCAGCTAGTGCAGACGTCAGGAACTTCTGCTGGCGTTTCAGCTTCTCCGGACCCCTAGAGCTTGGGGTGAAGTTACAGGCTCCCTCCTCCCCCAAGGGTTTTCTGTCCCTGTCCCTGGCAGGTCGCTTATCCCTCGCATTCGGTGATCAGCTAAAGACTTGGCAATGGCCGCTCAAGTCTGTCCCTGATCTCGGCTCCCTTGAGGACTCCAGCAGACGCAGACTCTGCTCGGTGCTCTTCAGAGATGGTTCACGCTTTCTGTTGCAGTTCACGGCGTTCTTAGAGCTGCGGTGGTTAAGAGAGAGAGTGGGGCTTGATTAATTTGTATATTTACATTTAAAAATCCCGGGAAGCCGGCAGATGCCTTGGTGCAGATGCTGCCGTGCGGCCCGCAGTGCCGGCGGCTTGTCCGCTCACTGTAGCATGGGGCGGGGTGGGCCCGAGCCGCCCTGTGCAGGCAGTCGCCGCGCGCCTGCCGCCGGGCTTCGGGAGCCCAGCAGAGCCGCGAGGCTCCGGCCCGGCGAGCGGCATCGGCTTGTCCCGTCCCGGGCCCCATCCTGCCTGGGGGGGGAGCGAACTGCACCGGAGGAACGGCTTTTGCACAAGTTCGTGTGCTTCTCCGCGGTGAAACGTCCCGGGAACATCTCCTTCCCGAGGCTGAAAGGCAGGAGGGCCAGGGAGAAGCGCCCCATTTATGTCAGGAAACACGGGAAATATCTGAACTGAGAGGGACACTGGCTACTGTGCCATGCAGCCCCACAGAAACCTCTCTGTCCTTGGTGTGAAGACAGGCTTTGTGCAAAGATCAGAAAGGACAGAAGAAAGTCTAATTAAACTTTCAGCCCTACTCACCACCCGGTGAGTGCCCCGCGCCTTGCAGATCCCTCACTGAAAATATACACTTACCCATCCCTCACTGCAGTCCTCCTTTCCTTCTCCTGCCAGTTCTTTTCTCTGATTCGCTTAATCTGCTGGGGTTTTCCGTTTCTGGCTTGTCCTTGCATTCCTTTCAGACCTACGATGATTTTCTATACACTTTCTTTCCAAAGGCTACTTAATTCATCCTCCAGTTATGCATTGACTTTTGCATGTTGCCTTCAAATTTATGCTTAAGAGGTGCTGAGCTGGGCTTTAATTTTTCAGTTTGAAACTATGCTGTTTTGGGAAGGGCACAAAGGTGTCACCAGGACTGCCAGTGCTAGACAGCCAAGCTGGTGCCTGGCGGGTGGAGCATCTGTGGGTGCCCAGCTCTGGGCAGGCACCTGCAGTGAGGCAGTTTGGTGCTTTAGCAGAGATAGGGGAACTGGGGGGACCTTAGAGGAGATGTGGCAACTGTTACAGTGCCTGTGGTGCAGCCCTTCCTCTGATGCCGTGGGGTTCAATTTGGTAATTCATATCACCCTAGTTAGGCTTCTTTGTGAAACCTTGGTTTTTGTTTTGCTCCCAAGTTACTGACTTTTTAGTAAAATAAACCTAAATATACCCACTTAGAAAAAGCACATGGAATAAATAAAAACGCTTAAGGCAGAAGAGGGAATGGCAGAAGAGGCAAGTGGATGGTGGGAACAGTACCTAAGGCAAAGACTGTAATACCGAAATTTATGTTCTCTGAACTGGGTGGCTACAGACTTTGCCACAGTGTCTGGCAGGGGAAATGCTTGTTTATACATATATGTATGTAAGTACGTGCATACACATATACAGTGTTAAGCAGCACTAGAGCACACCTGGATCACTGGAGCTCTGCCACTGTTCCTGTTGAAATGCTCCTTGGCACCTCCACTAGCTGCCAGGCTCCCAGCCAGGGCTCAGCTCGAGGCTTACTCCAGCCTGGGAAGTACGTTGCCTCCTTCTTTGGTGGCAGAGTGCTCACATATACAGACCTGTGCCAGACCACGGCAGCTGGCCAGGACCCACTGGGGCACCTCAGCAGGGGCTGCAGAGGCAGCAGGCACTTTGCCTGGCATTGCAAAGCCCGGAGTCCTCTCCAGGAAGGGTTTTCTGCAGCAGGCTTTTAACCACGGCTAGAAGCAGCACCGAACCATCCTCCAATGCACAGCCTGGAAACGCGAGCATGGAGGAAGACAGGTAGCCTCACACAGGTTTCTCTTTTAACAGTTCAAGCACAACTGCTAGCAAATAGTTCCTGGCGGGCAGCAGACCCTCACCTACCATAAATTTATGTGGTTTAGATTAGCAATTTATTTTACGTACTAACTGCGGAGTTCTGTGAGGAGGGGCCAGATGTGTCTGTCACCTCTGCTGTCAGGGCTTTCCCCACGAAGGGGCAGAGGACCAGCCACCTCTCCCCTGTGATCAGAACTGAGCTAGCCTATGCCCTGTCCTGTGCTGTGCTCTCCAGTGTGACCCGAAGGCGAGTTCTTACAATGATCTCTCAAGAGACTATCTTGAGAGAAAATTTAAATTATGTTTGCTACTCTGGGTTATATAACTGTATTAATTTAAATAATCATCTTAAACCTTTCACTGATATGAGGATAAAAATGAAGCCTGGGGATAAAATAATAAAGATAATAGTAAACAACATTTTCTTTTCATACCAATTTTAAAAACACATAAAATTGTAATGATTATTTCAGAAGTGGCTAATGACTTTGGATTCATTCTTGGCTGTTTAACTTGGGATATCATCAAGACCTTGGTTAGCACAGAGGTGTATTTTTGTTTGCATTTTGAAAATATTTTTCTGTGTGCAAGCATCAAGGACTCTTAAATAATCAGTAAAGACAAGAAGGGGGCCCCCCCTTCCATCTGCTGTCTATGTGCTTCACTGTTTCACTTTAGGCAGCAAGGACAATGTGTGCTGGAACAAACTGCCAGTCAGAACATCTTTTTTTCCCACTGAGAACTGGGGATGCTGATCTTTGATATGAACCCCAAGGTGTGCTTCCTGGAAACAGACAATGACTTCCGATCATTTCAAACCCTGTTTCAGCAGCTAGCATTTGTAGTCTGAGAGCTCACCCATCAGTCCAGAGGTCAGAGGTAGTGCTTCCTATTTCATGGGCACACATTTATTAGAGAAATATGTAGCTTTGAGTAAGTGAGGTGCATTTTTTTGCTTCATATAAACATTCTGTTAATCCTGGATGGGAAGTGCCCAGTCAGAGCCTGTCTGTAGTTGTACAGCTGTTATTGAACGTGTGGCTTCTGTTATTCCTGACTCTGCAGTGGGTGAACATGCTGTTCCTTCCACTTCCTTCAGTAATGGTCATCTGCACATTTTGAGGGTAATCCAGGGCACCACACACACACAGTAGCCGTTCTTTAAAACACGAATTCTTTGTCTTTCCTTCCTGTGCACTTTAGTCGGAAGAGTTTATAAATGGAAAAGATATTTTCTGATTATAAAGCAAAGGTACAATGAACTCAGTTTATCCAATTTAACCCCTTATATTTGGAATAGAATGGGACAAACAGTGTCTCTGGATCAGAATTTGAATTGGTCCCATTTCTCTTGATTGCTGTGATATAAGAAGAAGAAAAACAGAGAAAATAAGAAATATTTGTAAAAGTGCATGACATACAAAGACTCTCTTAACACACTTTTATTGCTAGTTCAGAAAGTACATGTTTCAAAAACTAGCCAGTGCCGGTCATTTTAACAAGCAGAAGTGTGTCAGTGATGGATTGCCCAAAATCAGAATGATACAAAATCATTTGTAACTCTTCTACACTACAATGGGATTTTGAATATCATAAACTAATGAAAGTCTAACCTACCTGTAACTTATACATTGAAAGAAAAAACCACCATGTTTTTGCCGAGTATTATTTAGCCATTTATACAGCTGGTTGCAGAGAGACATTTATCAATTTCTAGACAGAACAGCCATTAAAATATGTCTTATTATAATATTTTGTTTAGACTATTTTTAGCAGAATTTTAATAACAGCTAAGTAAACATATTTTATAATACCTATTTGTGTACCATTATATCTTTATTTAATACTGAGATTCTGACAACATTTCAAGGTTTCAGAAAGCATGAGGTTTATTATGTTCAGTGCAATATGGACTTGCAGAAGAATAACAGTTGATCCAGGAAGCTTATAGTCTCTAGAGATTAAATGTGTGTGTGTGTATATATATATATATGTGTATTCTTTTTTTCTTTTTAATCAAGGCACTATTGTCTATCACAGTGATGAAATGTCAGTTCAGATTTTGCTTCAGTATTCATCATAAATATTTATGTTTTTAAATATTTTATACATAAACATGCTTATATTTTGCTGTTTTAAAAAGATCTAACCATTTATGTTGTTAAATCACTAGATTTTACACTTGGAATTTGATTTATACTCCAAAGTTCAGATTCTTTTGCATCTTGGACAGAACTCATTGGTTGGTTGTAGACTTGGCCTCTGCCTTTTATTGTAATTGAATTGTTGCTCATCTCCAGCAGAAGAAGAAACTGTATTTTTCTCCCTATTAGTCCTTTCCTTTCCCCTTTCCTTTCCTCCCCTTTCCTTTCCTCCCCTTTCTTTTCCTCCCCTTTCTTTTCCTCCCCTTTCCTTTTCCCTTTCCTCCAGTTTCCTTTCCCCTTTCCTCCCTTTTCCTTTCCTTTCCTTTCCTTTCCTTTCCTTTCCTTTCCTTTCCTTTCCTTTCCTTTCCTTTCCTTTCCTTTCCTTTCCCCTTTCATTTCCCCCTTCCTTTCCCCTTTCCTTTCTTCCCCTTTCCTTTCCCCTTTTCTTTCCCCTTCCCCCTTTCTTTTCCCCTTTCCTTTACCCTTTCCCCTTTCTCCTTTCACCCTTCCCCTTTCTTTTTCCCTTTCCTTTCCCTTTCCCTTTCCTTTTTCCCTTTCCTTTCTCCTTTCCTTTCCCATTTCCTTTCCTTTTCCATTTCCTTTTCTCCCCTTTCCCCTTTCCTTTCCCTTTTCCTTTCCTTTCCCTTTCCCTTTCCTTTTTCCCTTTCCTTTCTCATTTCCTTTCCCATTTCCTTTCTTTTTCCCTTTCCTTTTCTCCCCTTTTCCCTTTCCTTTCCCCTTTCCTTTCCCTTTCCCTTTACTTTTTTCCCTTTCCCTTCCCCTTTCTGTTTTTTCCTTTTCCTTTCCCTTCCCTTTCCCCCCCCCCCCATTAGTTATTCAAATACATTTTCTCACCATAGGAAATATATACCACACTGCTAATTTACCATAACTCCAAGCTCTGCACTGCTAAAACCCCAGCTGCTTCAGTAGCTGCATCTAGGGTATGGAAAGGTGTGCAAGGTGCAGAGCTGAAAGTGAATTGCTTACATTTTCCTCCTCTGACAGCAGTGGTGAGTGTCTGCCTTTATTCTTCCTGCTGAGGCAGAGAGCTATAAACAGTTTGCAGCATGAGGGAAGGATGCCTGAGGATGCCTGGGTTTGTCTGGTGTCTGATTTTGTGTAGGTGTGAAGGGGTGCTTGGTAAGGCTGGTGAACTCTCATTGAATCAGCCAAAGCAAGACGTGACTGTGTGCATATCCTTTGCAACAAAAAGGGTTGTTTCAAACTAGAATTATTCAGAAACCCATCCTTAGCTGGGTTCATGGCTCAGCTCTGCTTGGCAGATGACTGGAGGGCAGCCCTGGATAAGAGGGCAAATGCTAAGATGCCACCTAGACAGGCATGCGTAAAGTGATGATTTCCTTGAAGCATAATGGTCTTAGTCTGAATAGCTGTGTACAGCCACAGACCACTTCTGTTGGTGAAATACATGGTTACCTTTGTTAGTGAAATATTGCTTTTTTAGAGGAATGTTTAGTGCTAAGGGTAGATGTTTTTAAGGTCCTCTGAAGATTTACTGCAGGTTTTTTGTATTTTATGCTCTATGACCAGTTTTTCTTGTGGCATATTAACAGCATGTTGGTTTTGCCTTTTGTGAGGCTGCTCTTTGTCTGAGCAATTTTAGTGTATGCATTGGTGTCAGGAGGCAAGCCTCGTTTCTTTTGAAAGAATTCATGCTCAAGAAGAGAAAGCAAACAGTATATTGGCCTCTAGCTCTGCCAGTTCCAGTCAATTCTAAGAGATGATTTATTGTAAGAGTGCTATTCAGCACAGTGTTGGAGTGTATAAGTAATTTCTTTAAAACTCGTTTGAGTGAATGGTAGTTTTGAGCCACCAGAGATTTCTGGATTAAAGAAAAAAAGAGTTCTTTTTTCATTGCTTTTATTTCATTCTTTTAACACTGTATGCCGTCCTAGTAAATGGGTCTTGAAAACTTACTCAGATCATGAAATCAAAAGAGAGGAAATATTTTTCCCTCCGAAAGAGCAGAAACTAAAAGAGAAAAACAATATTCCTTCTGTTTTAAAAAGTCATGCTGAATGATGAATAGAGATTTTCACTTTGGTGCAAACTTTGTTGTTGGTTTTATTTTTTTCACCGTCAGCTATCAACAGTTTGCAAGAGATATAAAATATTTGAAATAAGCAGTGGAGAAATCAGTAGCTGTGCATTTTTTTCCCATGGTGAGAATTTTAGGTGTTTCTGTAACCCTTTGCAATAGAATTTTAGGATACTTCATTCAGATATAGACGGTGTATTTTTGTAGGACTAGGATCTCTCGGAATTGCTAAGTTCAGAACTGTTCAGAAAATGTTAAGAGTAGCGTGGGTTGTAATGGAATAGTTGGAACTGTTTAGGATGACACTGTTTACCTTGATGTCTCGGAGACTCACACCCTGTAAAGGATTTAAAGGCTTTAAACTCGTACTCTTTGTTCTCAGATTTTTGTTTTAATTCCTTCTGGTTTTACTGGTATTTATTTCCCTTCTTTTGACGCTGTTGTCTATGTTGGCTCTTAAAGCCTTACTCAGATCATGATATCAAAAGACAGGAAGCATTTTCTTGTAGCTTCCAGATTGGCAGGAGGATCGGTTAATTCTTAAACTGTGAGTGCAGCATAGAATTTGAAGTTCTTATTTTGTTAACTCAAGTATTATCAGCATTTACTATCCCTGAACTGCACATTTATTGTATATATCACGATTTCTGCTACTGTGGTGTAGGTAATTTCTTCTTGCAGCAACAATTATGACACAGATTATTGTTAGAAGAGTAATAGATTTTCGATTTACATCTGAACCAAAAATTCAAGCATTTTATTTCACTTTGATCCCAATTTAATTATTTTGTTTTATTCTTCCTTTTTTTCACATAAATTTTTTAATTAAAAAATAAATGGAATTTTGAACTGAAAGTGTGGCCAGTTTTATTTTTAAAGCATCAATAAACACCCTTCTGAAATTAAACATCTGATGTTCTAATATTACTATTAGCTAAAGGTAGAAAATCTGAGTCTTTCCACCAGGTTTAATCTTATGTTGTAGAATATCTCCTTGTAGTTCTCTTTTCTGAATAATTCACCTTCATCAAAAATGCCTCAGTTGTTTCTGCAGTTTTATGCATTTTCTTATGTCCATGAAGTAAGTTCAGTAAGGAATGTTTATACATTTAACTCAATATACTAGGTGATTCCAATGCAAGTCAAACAGACATGCTGAATTTTTAAAGGTGGTGTGGGTGCAGCAGTCAGCATGTCAGCATGGAAAAATTTAGTCATTAAGGAAAACTCAGGTTTTTCAAAACTATGGAGAAATAATAAATTGAAACATAAAAATTATCAGAACCTTTACTTATGTCTTAAGGGTCTCATAGCCATGAAGGTAAACAGAGAAAAGATAGGTGATAGACAAGAAAACACGAATGAAATGTGGAAGGCATAGGGATAAATCAACAAATGGAAAGGGCCAGTCACTGATGAAGACTTAAGGTCCCTGGTAGGTGCCCCTTCACTTTTCCTTTCCAAGCAAGCTCAGGCCCCATGCGAGACATTTGCTGGGGCAGCTGTGCATCCTGCAGAAGGTTGTCCATCCCCAGACACCTGAGACCCCTTCCCCAATGGCCAGTACAGGATGCTCAGAGGGCTGGGACTTTTGGGAGTGTGCTTGGTCTGTCAGGAAGGCTATCACTGCACCTATGTTGGAGAGACCACTTTGCTTCTCCACTGGAAAGTGGGTCTGGAAAGAAAAACTTTTGTTTGGCCATGTTTGAAAGGGTGAATAGAGAACATTGTTTTCTAGGCAGATATTAGGATAACTGATCAGTTCCCAGATGCCCTGGTTACTTAACAAAGCCAGACCTGAAGCCAAGGGGACCTTTGAGTAGGTTGGATCCTCACTTAGCAGGCAAATAACTGTCAGTACAAACAGGGTAATCTGTAGTAAATGCTTGTGGGACCCAAGTGTCCACAAAGCCAAGTACTTTTTGTTTTTCAGCTGTTAGTGGCAGGCGTGGCAGTCTCACATTTTTCTCTCTAAGATATCTGCTTTTATTAGCAGCAGTTGATCTCTCTGTTACGAGGTGACCACATTACGGCTTTGTCAAATTTCTTCCCAAGAATGGTACTTCATGTTCAGATTTTTTTGTTTATGTCACAGAATAGCACACAAAGAGCTTCTACAAGCCTCAGAAGTTGATTTATTGCAAGTGCTTCTTGCTGAGAAAGATTATTTTTATTTTTTGTGAATATGCATCTTTTTTACTTTCACAGGCACGATTACGTTCTTGACTTTTCCTCTTTGTTTGTTTCTACTGCAGCCATTTAATTAACATGAATTTGTTAAATTAAAGTTAAGAATATCTTCCAGGAGATGATGCTAAAGGAATGCTTATATGTGCTTTTTTTAATGTTTCTGATCCCAAAGCTGACAATTTCTTTAAAGAATATTAGTAGGGGGTCCATTCTTCAGTTTTATAAACATTTTTTCAGCTTTCTAAGGCTGACAAGACCTGGAATAAGGCCAGTGTAGCCCAAAGAACAAATTGACTGATACATGTGCAGAACTTAAAGCCAATATAAATGCATCTATGAGATGTATATGTATGAAAAATCTAGGGAAAGCAGTTTGAAGAAGACCACCAACAAACAGATCACACATGAACATTTCTTTCATGAGCCCGAGAGTCTTTGCAGAGATATTTAGACAGTTTTATTCGTAGACTGTAATTTACTATATGTCAGGAGAAAAACCAGTGTTTTACAGCCAGGTCCAATCCGAGAGATGTAAAAAAATAACCTATTATGGCACGTGGAGAGAAACACATTAATTTTTTAAAGAAAAAGTTTTTGTAAGTGAAGCAGTTGTCAGAATGCAATAAGTAAATGTTTATCTAAATCTGTGATGTTACTTTGGAGTACATCTCTGAAGAAATGTTTAATCATTTAGCAAATACTATGAACGTTTGCAAAGTTAAACTGATTAAATATGTGTAAGCTACCACTATGAATGCTGTACTTCATCAGAAGATTTTAATAATGCATCAGGTGCTTGAAAGGTATCCCGAATATAAGAAAAAAAACCCACCACTTCCATCGATAGCTAGAAAATGAAAGTGTTGTTGGTTAAAAGACCTGGGGGATGTAACTCACAGTCATGTTTGCATGAGTCGTTCCGAAGTCTGAGACAGTAAGTAGTGTTCTGCCTTAGCGAAGGTTGCAGATTTGCACTGTTTATTAGGATTAATTCGGTACTCCAGTTTTCAAAGGGAAATATCGCATTAATGCCAGCATTTATTGGTATCCAGCAAAATTTAGAGACAATGAGTCCTTGCTCTTTCAAAATCAAACACTCTGGGAAGCAATTCTTTCCCCAGAATGGGATTTGATCTCATTGTCACATCTGGCATATGCAAAGCCACATCTAACCATTTTTTCCTTGCTTCCAGGAGAAGAGAGCTCGAATGCAGAACACTCAAACAAACAACCTTCCCTCACAACCCTGGCTACAAAAAATATATTGTGCTGCAGCTCTCCCTCCCTTGCCGAGTTCCCCTGTTCTGTCCTTTGTTATTGGAGATAATGCTTTATTTTCATTTTGAATAATTATTACATACAAATTTTAGGTATTTTTTTTCATTTTCATTTGAAATTCTCTAATCCAGTTAAATGGCATTTAAGTTTCTAATTTGTAACTTTGCAATTCAACTGTCAGTAAAAATTCAAAATCCAAACTGGATAATTTCATGGGGAAATATATAATACTGAGTGAGCTAAGTTAATATTCTCATTAGAAACACAGTGATAACACATCATTTGGCAGAGTTTTGAAGAAAACAGAGTATATATAGTGTATTCTGTAATACAAGTTTTGCCACATGCTTCAAATACAAGGTGATGCCCTAATGATGTCAAGCCATGTTAGAGGTGATGCACATGCCTGCCATTGACAGTTAGAAACTGTAATGGTTAAAATTGAAATGTTGGCTGTTATTCTCTGGGGAATGTTCATTACCACCTTATTTTGGGCTACGAGCTTATCTGATAATTTAGAAGCTAATCATATTTGGCTTTCTCTGCAGGTAATACAGAAGGCAAAGGAGTAATCTCATTCAGATGTGCTTCACCAGAGCCAGAGAGAACCAAGGGAGCCCAGCTTTCTCTTAACTTGGGAACTTGTGCCTGTGACCCCATTTGCTGTTTCCTGCTGTGCTGGCATGACCCAGGGATTCTGGCTGGTTGTTAATATCCTGTCTCCACAACTGGTAGGAAGTAGAGTGTGGATTTCCATTGTGTGTTAAGCTGAATTCTACACACCACCATGAATAATGGGAAAGGCAGTTGAATGTGTGAGATGATTTTGCATTGAAAGCTGAAATCAGGGTTGTGGTATGGCATCAGCCAGGTGACAGTTTTTGTATGCTGGGGATAGATCAGAACATAGTAGGTAAAGAAGCAGTCAGGAAAACAAGAGATGATTCTACAGGTGTTATACACATAACGATGGATTGGAGGAAGTAGTCTGCACATGCTAGCATATGTACATACATCGGCTTTTTTGTGGAGGTGTTAAAAAAAATTGATATATGTACTTATATATCTATGCATCACGTGTAGACATGAATTTATAAACTTTGGAAACCTTAAGGGTAAATATGATGGGTTAGCAGAAGGGCATCAGCATGTTAAGGATAACAGAGCAAATAGCTTGCAGTGAAAATGTTAACACTGAAAATTTTAGGGGCAAATTCAAAAGTATTAGCATTGTAGATGAGGCCTATTGCTACAAACTTTTGTTGGAACAGCAGTTGGTTGCAGATGTAATTTTTTATTGCTGTGGAAACAAGATGTCACCTGGAGTTTGGAAAGAGAAGCAGAAAACTGTTGGCAATGAGGGTGAGACCAAGCAAGGAAAGCACAGAAAAAGGAAGAGGCAGAGAATGAGGTGTTGAAAAAAGATGACAAGCGGGATAAAGGAGAGAAAAGGCAGGAAAAAGAGAACTGGCTGGGTAGGCTGTATTTGTTGTTTCTTTTGCCTACTTATCATTTGAAGCATTGATCTTATTCTACTCTCCTCAAATGTTTTGAGGCTTTTGTCCAACCAGGAATTACATGGAGTAGGCAGACATGGTGAATATTTATTGACATAACTGGAGCATAATATTGTTAACAAGGCAAAGCCTTTTAGCTACAGGGCAACGAATAGGGATTAGTAAAACCCCAAATCCTCTCTTGCTGCAATGCCAACGCCAGAACAGTCTCAGAGAGTGAGAGATGTGAAAGCATTAAAAATAATCTAAAAATAAAGACTGAAATAGCTAATATTGATGTCCTGTTTAGGTACAGAAGTACCAATTGAACTGCTTGTTGTTACAGCTTGCTTTTGCAGCCAGGGGCCAAATGAGTATTAAAAAACATGTGGAAGAGCTGAAGGAAAAGCCACTCTTGAAGATGTGGGCTTTTCCCTTGCTGCTGCCCTTTGAGGTAGGAGACTTCTTTAATCAAAAAGCTGCCTTGTATTAACTAGCTCCCAGAGTCCTGGGCTGCTTCTGAGAAAGAAGGATAGGACTCATGTATCGACAAATAAAGGACTGCGCTTCCTAGGAAAAAAAATATCTTCCTTCTTCCAGTGTTTATTCACTGTTTATTGTGCAAGTGCATGGACACCTCTTCGGTTTCTGTGGATGGGAATGCATTAACTAGTCTCAAGTACAGATCTGCTCTTCCAGTTTCCAGAGCACTGCCCCTCTTCATTCCTGATGGAGTGCAGCTTCACTTTTTAGAATGCGCATATTTTTACTTTCATCTGAAAGGTACTATGATTTCCTCCTTGTGACAGCATCATTAGAAAAGTAGTCTAGAAGATGCTGTGTTACTTGTGCTGGAAGCAAGTGTTCCTGCTGTGGATAGCTGCCAAGCAGTTTATTAGCAGAGATTTCTTATGGGAATGTCTCTGACACCCCATGACTTAGCTTTGGTGAAGAGGCACTGAATTACACAGGATAAAGAAAGTGAGGAAAATAGTTATTTAATAGTGCAAGAAATCTTCTCTCTGTGTGTGTGTTTAGCTACAGGAACACAGAAAGAAAGGAAAAGAATTTTAATGATTTTTTAGCATTTTTCATTGTTCTCTCATGGGTAGGACAGAAAGACCTGTATTCTCTCTGCTGTGTATATTGTACATGTGATTGATTGTTAAATACAGATGTAGTTTCACAATACTCTGCCTTTAGGGGCAAAGCCAGATTAGAGGGTCCTCTGTATTCCCCCCAGCCCTCCTGCTGTTGGCAACTCATTATCCTGCACTAGTACACACCCCCATGCGCACAATGGTGTTTGAGGCCACCCTGATGTGATCTGAAGGGATCCAGGTTAAAAATAACTCTCCAAAAGGGTTATTTTCAGCAATCCGGTTTACCCTGTGCTCCCACAAACAGTTGTTATGGCATAGGCGGAGGGGGGGAAGTTGCAGCGGAAAAGCGGGATCACGCAGCCGGAGGAAAGAAGCAGCTGATGCCCACGTCCTGTAGCCCAGCACCTGCAGTCCAAATGCAGGGTGGACTCTGCTGCCATTAACACCTTTGCAGCTATGGGTTTGATCCTGTTATTTCTGAAAACAGTAGGCTTCATTCCATTGGTGTTTAACCAGGGTCATGAAGGAGCTGGATCTCACCTCACCCCACACCACCCCACCAGAGAGAACTGCAAAGGTCATTTGTAGTTGGATTTTTTTCTTTTTTGCTGTATCTCTCCTAGTTGTTTTACAACTCTCTTTCTTACACTCTTTTCTATATCTTCGCATTGGATTGTTTGTGTCAATGGCACATTAGCATGTAAAGTTAGAACTCTGCACTCAGAAATTAGCAACTGGAAATATTCTGCCATAAACAAACACAAAATTCACTTCCAGTTTACATGTACAGTTGGAGCAGATGTCTTTAAAAAATAATAGTTTTTGGATGTGTTTCAGATATTTGAAATCTCAGCTGCGTACGTTTTCTATGTCAATGATTTTTCTGTTTGTGAATCATGAAACTGACTAGATAAAAAGAATTTATAAAATCATTTTGAAATACTTTTTCATTTACAATTTTTAAATTTGGAATTTTAGAAATAGAGCTTTTGAACATACTCAGTCGCTTTCAAACTAACCCAATCTGGTTTTGAATAGTTTATTCTTTTGGGCTGTGACTCTTACATCTTACATGTCACTTCAGTGTCACATGGCAGAGTATTTTTATAATATTAAAATTAGAAATCTTTATGGGTAGTCCACTTGGTTGGGAATAGAAAGATTGTGAAGGCGTGTGGGAACAGGAAAGACGAATTCAACCTGTTTGAGTAGGCCCTTAGTAAGCAATGCCTGGCCTCCAATCTGACTAGCTGGACAGATTGAGAAATGACTGTACAAATCAAAAGCTTTGGGCCCAAAGAAAAAGGGCCATTATGAGTATTAAAAAATCTGTAGTCTTTCATTTTTTATGTGCTCAGTCATTTAATATGAAAATACTGAAATTAATCTTGTTGTAAATTAAGAACTGCCATAACTGCCAACTCTTCCATCTCATTGTCTTGTGGTTATCAAGGTTACCTTCTCTTCTGAACCTCAGTTGTATTAATTCAATACAAATTGGTCAATTCAAAAGCTTCAATTCAAAAAGGTCTCCTGAATCATTTTGATACCATCAATCCCCTCCAGCTACTCTCTGCCCTTTATCTGCTGTTGTGGAGGAGTGTGGTTATTCACAGGCACATCCAGCACTTGGATGGATCAGCTGTCCCCTCTGTGTTGCCCTGTTTCACATTTTTTGCACAGCAGCGTCTTCTCCCTGGAGACACGCATTGCTTTGTTTCCTCATTTTGGCATCAGGTTGCTCATTTCTGCCGTTCAGATCTGCAACAGCTGTATCCTCCTGATGATATGTATAGAGCAGTCAGAAAGTGATCCCGGGGATTAAAAAACAGTAGGTCTTGGGTTTAATAGGTGCCGACCTACACAGGGATGAATTTCCAGCCCTCGGACCACCTGTCACTCCCATCAAGTGCTGTGGGAGTTAACAAACCTTGCAGGATTTGGCCCGGGAATAATAGGAGCCATTTGTAAAACGGGTTGTCAGATGAAGTGTTCCTCATGCAAACTGTTACCAGTCTGCAAAGTTGTGTGCAGAAAAGTTGAGGTGCTGATTGAAAACTTGATCCTTACGCTGCAAACCTGACTGGGTATCAGTGTGGGTATTAGAATAATTTCTACTGTGCTTCCGTTGCATTTCAATGTTTAAGCAGAAAATTAGTTTAAAGCTATACTCAGAGTAAATTAAAACAAAAATTTCACTGTAAAATTATTAAAGTTGCAGTCAGTATGTTTTATTATACATGGAAAAATGTTTACTGACATTCCATTAAAAAGGGAGTTAATTTTACTGTTTTGTCGTTATTGGTACTGGGATACGTACAGCATACATACAGCTGCAGTCGTGGGAGGGTTCAGTACTTTTCTAAGTGCAGCTGACATTTCATACAGGGAGCAGAGATACAGGAAGTTATATTTCCATAGACTTTAAAGTATATCTCGATAGAAGAATCATAGTTTTTTTAAAAGGAGGATAGTGGGCCAAAAGTGGAAAGTTAAGTGTCTTCTCTTGAAGAAAGAGGTCTGTGATGTTGCCATTTTGATGAGGCCATTGCAGTGCCAGTAATCTCTGCAAAAATAATCTGTTGACAGGCACTCACAAAAATGAATAGAAAGAAGCCAACAATCAGTTACAAACTGCCGCTTCTAAACCCACTTTTCTAACCCTGATCATTCAAAACAGCAGCAGAGGCAAAGCTCATCTGAGACCGATTCTGATGAGAATGACTTGGAAGGAACTTTGAATTTAGCTTTTAAAATTAAGAAAATTTCAGGAAAGGAGTGCTAATGATCAGGAGTGGCTTTTGAGTTCTGAGATGATTTACTGCTATGGCAGGTGATATTGAATATCAGTTTAAAATATTTTTGTGTTGTTAATAACAGATTACATTCCTGAGAGCATCTCTGAAGGAAGCTCTGCAGTAACATAGGGGTGATTCAGCAGAGGGATGGAATTTCTGGTCACATAAGGCAAACTGACTTTAATGCAGCTCAGGTATGGCCATCATCATGGTTAACTATACTCTGAATTTCAACGTCCCACTTCACCTTACTTTGTTAAAACCTGTGGCCCATCTTCTTAGTTGCATGTGCTTCTCTTGCCCCAGTTTTCTTCCTTGAAAGAGGTAATTAAATTGTAAAAATAGGTGGCTATAAGTGTATCTAGATGCTTGCAGTCAAACCCAATCTACCCTTTACATGCAAGCTGACTTGCAGCCTGAAGCAAGCCAGCTGGATCAGTAAGCAGTGAAAATCCATCAGGGAAAAGGCAGAAGGGGAACAGAGTGGGTCTAGTTCAAATTTGAACTTCGCAGTGTACACAGACATGGCTGTGTTCCTGTCCACAGAAACAATTAGAACACCTATGCGAACGCAGGTCGTTAAAATACAGATATGATTTGCATGTCTAGAAACCTAACTCAGACCTAACAGCCTTTTAACTTTTTCAGCTTACATGAAGATTTTCATACTTTGTTCTCAAAAGTAAAATCCAATGACACTTCTGTTCTTAGGCTTCAAAAATAGAGACAGATTGATATGCAAATGTCCTCTTGTAACTAATCCTAGAGCCCTGTGTCTGCCAAACTGCCAGAACTTCGCCCAGCTGCTACAAGGCTTGGCAGAGCAAGACATACACACACACACACACACATATATATATAGGTTTACAGAACATTCTGCCATCATGTTACTCTGAGGTCTGGAAAAAAGTGGTGCTAGAAAGTTTATGAAATGTTACTATGAAACTTTTGAATTATAATGTAGTTATGTTCTATCACAGAAATTAGAAATACTAGAGCATGATAGGTCAATGGTTATGTTTCTCATGCATTGGTGAGAGGTACAAAGTGGGAGATGAAACAATTTATTTGCAAGAATACTGAAAATGACTAGTTTCTGTGTTTTTCTGCTCATTGGGACAAATTATGACTTCTGACAGGGCCAGATGGAGCTGCGGTCTGGAATAGCAGCACAGATCCTTGTCAGCAGTATAGAGGCCTCTAGTCTTGCTGGCCTTCATCTCTCCCAAAGCTTGCATCAGTCCTCTCTGCTGAACCATGCAGCCTGCTCTTGGGAGATCAGGGCTTTGCTAGTTTTGGAAATAAGTCAGAGAACCTCTCTATACCTAAGTTTCCTCATCTCTAAAAACAGGGATAATGTTTCTCTGCTTGGTGAGGTTCCTGTAAGACATCAGCTCTTGCACATGTTTCTGCTGTTATTTGTGAGTTTGGGATCAGCATGATGGGAGTACTCTGAGAGACTCAGAGAGACCAGGCAAAATCTCAAAATTTCACATATTTATGGTCACATAATAGGTGATTTTTCTGTTAATTTCTAAAACCCAAACATTAATCAATTTATTGGTCAGTCCTTATGTATATGATGATGCAGGTCTGATGCCACATTGCTGACTGATGCTATTGGTGGTTCTTCCCTCTGGGACCGAGATAGCTAGGCTCAAGAGTTTTACCCAAGGAAAACTTTAATCTTTCCTGAGCTCCGTGATGTGTCACTGGTGTTTATATATGCTTTTCTGTGGGTCAAGATCTGTCTGGTCCAGATCTGTCTGATCCAAAGGATTTTTCTCCTTTCACAGATCAGCCCCTGTTCTGACTTGTCGAGGGGTGTGTTACCAGCTGGGTGCCATTGCTTGAGTGCTAGCCTATTGCAGCTTGTTCAGAGCAGTGCTAACTGCTGGCAGATTGTGTGCCTGATTCCTTCTAATAGTAGTGGACTGGGTAGTGTTAACTTCATTTTAATGATTTTTATGCACCTATGACAAACAAGCAGATATTACAAAAGATATTTTTCTTCCTACTCTAAACCTGCCTTGTAGTAAGTCTGGGTACGAGTCAAACAGAAATACAGTGCAAATAGACCTTCATGCTACATTGAGATCACCTGATGCAAACACTATAAAAATGTAAAATGCTAGTGTGGCAGCATCAGAATGTAGCATTATAAATAGAGATATAGAAAACTTAGTTTAAAAATACATTAGAAAATGAGATGTTACTAGTACTTGAAATGGGATGGCGTCCAGAGCTATGGTACTTTGCCATCTTTTTGAACACCTTTTTGAGTACTAACATAAATACTTCCTACTTGGGAGGGAGGTGGAGAAGGCAGGATGGTATGGCTGTATCTGTCCTGTGAAGGAGTTAATCTCCACAAGGTTTGACCTCTGATGTGTTCTGTCTGTCTCAGGCAAATTGCAAGTGTGTGCACTATCCCATCACATGTTCTGTTTTCCTGCAGAAGGAACTGGAAGCATGTCAGCACAGAGGAAAATAAAATCCTCCCTAATTGATTCCCCTGGATAGTCAGTGAACCAGGACTGTGGAAACCCATTTGCCTTCCTGCTGGGCTGTGTCCCCCACACTGTGCACCCTTAGACAAGGACTAAGTGTGCTGTGGAGTATAACTGCCTAAACTTACAGATACAGCCAGGGAGAGCTGTATCATAATGGTGACATGCCTCACCTCTTTGCTTTTACTGAACTTGAATTAATTCCTTTTTTCTTTCTTTTTTTCCCCTTCACTTCAGGCTCCCCAGTGTGCAGACATGATAGCTAACCCTTACCCAGTATAAAGGACTACAGAGAGCTTAATCTCAGGGCATGGATTCTCAGCTGGTAGAGACTGACAGAAATTAATTTATAGCAATTTATTTCAGCTGAGAATCCTATTTGTCTGCTGGTTTGTTCTGTAACCCTTTCCATAGGTTCGTTGGCTGGTTTCTTTTGCCTTTCAGCTAAGTGAAAATTTCTAGGTTTGAACTAAAGTCTTATGGCTCAAATTACTCTTTTTTTTTTCTTTTTTTCCTGCTTCATCTCTGTTGAAACAATTTCTGTATCCAAGGACATGCTGAAGATTTGAATATGAACATCTTAGAGTAAGTCAATGTCTGTTTTACTTTTTTTACATCATGTTGCACTGAAACTGTTGACATTTAGTCATTCCAAATGCTTTTTATGCAAGCCTGAAGTGTCAAACATGTAGTCAAGCATGAGAACTTCTTATGTACTATTTCAATGAAATAGTATACCTAGAATAAATAAATATAAGTGATGCCTGGGTTGGTTTTTTTCCCTATTGGACCATGCAGTGAAAAGCTGTAATATTCCTTCATGCTATTTCCATTTTTAAGCATGTGACGTTCTTTTAGCATAATCAGAAGCTAATTTTGGTAGATATCATAGAAAAAAAAACAACTTTTTTTTTTTCTTTTCTTTCCAAAACAGAAATTTTGCAACATCTGTAAGCTCTGCGTGAGGAAAAATCTTGAGCTGTGATACCTGGGAAGGCAGGAATAAATAACACTGTAGAGAAATGGGTGTAAATAAGGAGAGGATGTAAATGGAGCCATTTCACTTTTTGTAGAGAAGCTAGGGAAGGATCCAAGAAACATTCTTGGATTATTTTGAAGATTAAAAGGATTTTGTTAGAACTGTACTTATTTTTAGGAAAATTTACCTAGCACACAGTCTTCAACTCCTGTGGCATGGGGGTTGGAACTAGATGATTTTTCAGGTCCCTTCCAACCCAAACCATTCTGTGATCCAACTCTCTTAGTATATTTCCTAGGCTGGTAAAGTAAATGGAGAATTTCAACAGCATGTTTAATAGTGTGAGGGAGGTGTTAGTAAAAAATATGCATGAGTGTGTTGGGGCAGCATGTGGAATATGTTTCATAATCAGTTATATGCTGTGGAAAGGAGTGAGCCTTGGTGAAATAAAGGGAATTCAGCGTAAAGCAGGGCATTTTCTGTGTGGCCCAGGTGCGTTACCATGAAGAAGGCAAGCACTGTTCAATTTGCTATACCTTGTAGTGTTCAAACAGGTCCATCACTCTTCAGATTCTTGTAACAGTCTTGCTGTAAGCCCATGAAAACCACATTCCTGAATTCTTGGGGGATGATTGCTCCACCAGCTGTACTGTGCCCTGATGTACTTCTGATTATATCTACCTGAATGAGATCTCTGCTGGGAGGTAGCCAGGTATCAGCAGAGCTGGCATACAAGGGTTTACTTAGATGGATTGGAGATAGGGAGCAGGGGGAGATGCACTCAGCTTTAAGTCTTCACTGATTATAAAGATGAGGTATGCATATTGTGGCAAATACATGATCCAGCTGTAATAAATCAGATTTACCTTCTGTCTGCAAGCTGTTTTTCAGTTAATGTAGTCATCAACTTCTTTGCCACCAGATTTCATCAGTCAAAATGCTATTGAGCCACCCACTTCCAAAGGGCTTCCTATTTGAAAGTGATTCTATAAAACCATTACAAAAAACATATCTTAATGATATTAATTTTTTGTGCAATTCAGCCAAAGGCATGTTTTCATGAGATAGGTCTGGGTTATGTAACAGGTTGAAACTTAAACAGCAGAGGTTTAGATTGGATATAAGAAAGAAATTCTTTACTGTTAGGGTGGTGAGGTACTGGAATGG
>JAOSLQ010057224.1:0-20078 GCA_025629905.1 Lorius lory | reverse complement strand
AGTTCTAGTAATCCTTACTACCAATGATCAAAACTGGAGCAATACCAAGTGTTTACAAAGTGAGCAGATCTAAATGGATGAGAATAAACAAAAATCTTGGCCATAGAAAGGAACATGTTTAAGCAAAATGTAAGGTTATATAAATGCATAGAATAAATGCATATTAGATAAACAGAAATATTTATGGTCTATAACTGTATAGCTACAGTGTATCATAGACATAAAAGATACAGCTACAGGTGTATCGATATTTCTAGTCCAACCAGTGATAATCTTGTGCCTCCACTCAGAAAAGAAGGGTTTCGTGATTAGGTAGGTGTGCCAGCCAGTGTGGTAAGGGATAAAATGTCCATTTAAAGAGTTCGGGTTTTTTCTGCAAATCTTCTATAACTGCATTGCTTTAAGTGTGTACCCCAACACATGCTGTATGGAAAATAAGGGTTGAGTATATGAGAGGAAAAACTGGAAAACATAGTGAGATTGTGATAATAGGCAAACTACTAGCTTATCAAAGTATAAACCTAGTTAGCATGGGGGTGGTGGATAATTAAGCCACAGAAAAATCCCTAAGATTTGTGATAGGAGAGAACTTATTTATGTTTGAGTTTTCTTAGCAAATGGAGGTCTATTTCAAAATGATGCAAGCTGTTTAAGACGTCTATTAAGATTGTCTGATTTTCTGTATGTACACAAGTTCTTGATCCACACTTTCTCTTTTTCTTTCTCTCCTTGATATGTCATAACTATGTACACAAGGCCCCATGCAAAATAGACGTTGGTTTATTATATTCGGAAAATTATTTGATCCTCTGAATAAAGAGACATAGACTTGTGAAAAGCAATATTATTAGTGGCAGAAGATTTTAGTTTAAATGAATGCTATCTTTTTATTTTAGGTAAAAGCTGTACAACAGCATTCACTTTCTACATTTGATAACAGTGGATAGATACCTTCCAGTTTAGGTCTGATGGACTTATGCAAAAATAAGCACAAATGAACAAACACACATACTCTCTATATGCATATGCAGTGATTTTCAGGACTGGAGCCAAAAAATGGTGCACACTATTAAATGTTAATGCAAAGAGTAGCTGGAGGATGCTGTTCGCTGTGCACAGCTGCTATATGCATTGCTCTTGCAAAACCCCCAAATGATGCCAACTTTTATAAAATGCCATCTATTTGTACCTTCCTTATTTGCATATATATAAGTATGGCATGTGTTTGTAATCGTTCACTTGGAGGATTGAGAGATTGATAAAGGGCTTTCAAAATGTTTTTGCTAATTGTTGTCATATATTATTACTGTTCTGAGGGGATTGTACACCAAATGACAACTGTGGCATCAAAATGAACTAAGTTTGGTTATATTAAAGTGACATTCACATCCTTATTTAACGAGCTATGATATTTTTGCAATTTAAAGTTTGCCTTTTGATTGAGAAAATAGTCTCAAAATTACTCCTCTGATGATAATGTAACTGTGAGAAATCTATACAGATGACATTAGAGCACAGTTATCAGCCTCTTCTTCATACTGTTCCAAAGAGTAATGGGATCCTTTGCAGCGATTTATCCTCAGATGTTCTTTCATGGTCAGAAATGCCAGTCTCTCTACAGAATATAATGAGAGGACTTCTCATATGCAATTATCACTTAAGGACTTCACACAACCAAGTGGGGTGAAATTAAACTTACATAATTGCATCATGTAGGCTGGAGAGATCTCTCAAGCTTTCTTAACAGTAATCACTTCCCTGGGTTCTGCTTGTAGACAAGGTATGGTTTGACTGCTTACCTTGTCTTCTTCCTCAACCAAGCTGGTCAAGGAGAGTTTGTGGGAACCAGGATTTTTCTTTTTTTCCTAAAAATCATGTGCCTGTAAATAAAAATATTTTAAACCCAAAATGCTTGCTCACTTACATGCACTCGGGCAGAATGTATCTGCTGCCTGGGGCTGATGGACTAACTTGAGAAGTCAATTCAATAGATGAGAAGTACCAGATTTTATGCTACTGATTTCCCAAATTGATTTATTTGTTTAGTTTGATTTAACTTTGAAGGGACAGAAAAGGGTATAAGGATTCCAGCATGTAAGCTGTCATTGACATGCCTTCATAGCTTTCATTAAAATTCACAATCAGCCTCTGAAGTTGCTCAGAAACAGATTACTGTTGTTCTTGCATAGTTGGTAACTTTTCATCACTGTTACTCCATTACACAGATATTAATGCAGCTAAACCAGAGTTATGACAGTTGAACTTTCAAACACATAAGCTATTTTGCTTTATGGATCACGCAAAGCAAAACTTTCTAGTAAGCCGTGTGGCAGTGTTAAAGGTAGATGAAGTTTAGCCTGGGACACCAAAAACTTTAAAAAGCATAGGAGCACTTATCCCTACTTCCAGCTACTAGGAGAGCAGCTAACAGTATCTTTTAGAGAGAAAACAGCTCATTTTCTCTCTCTGTCTCTTGTCCCTTGCTCCACAGATTTCATTGCAGCTGTAAGTTAGAGCAGTTACAAAAGCCTGAAAAATATGAAATTTAATTATTGTACAGGCAACCGCAGTGATGAGCGGCATAAGGGCTTAACTAAAAACAGAGTAAAGAGTAGGATGACTGTAATCCATCAGAAGAGTAACCAGGGCTAGACAAATTTGTGATATTGCAGGGGAGCACGTAAACTAAGGTGTCAGCAAGAACTGGACACCTAATGCTGATAACAGCTGACATCTTAATGTGAGCTCAGGGTAAGGATAAAGTAACTAATCAGTTTAGAAGTTCATGAAAGATGCCTAAGGTGAAATTATAAGTAATATGAGAATGTGAAATGCTGTATCTGAGGAACCACTTAAGGGAGAGTGCGGTTTGGACTCCCTGTTTGCAGGCTTTTGGGGCAGTGGATGACACTGTCACTGGTACGCACCTGAAACCGTGCTGGCACCCTGGATAAAGAAACCTGTGTGACAGACCTGTGCTGTATATTTCTGAATGCCTGACCCCAGCTGAGTGGGTCCAGTTTTCAAGTGATGGGCTTGGAAACAGACACTGGAACTGTCAGCTGTGACCAAGAGGACAGCCTTTCTCCCTTGGGGGACAGCAGTCCCAGCAGTCACAGTGATGCTTTTACAGTAAGGTGCTGGTTATGACAGATTTCAAAGAAGAGCATCCAAAAGCAACATTGGTTTTTAAAGGAGAATAAGGAAATACAGGTCAGGGAAAATGATATTGCAATTATCCTCATATGGCTTCTGTTCCTTACTTGGAGGTTGCTATGAAAATGTTTGGAATTCATGTATGAAAATCAACTAAATTGTGCTGAATTGTGTTAGGACCCACCAGGACAAACCCTCAGTAACCATGGAAGAGCTCATTAAAGTACTTTTTGGAGAGACAGTGATCTGCCAAAGGTAATTCATACACAGGGATGATTCAAAGAACTGTATTCTACCTATGAATAAATGTGTACTATTACTGTCTGTGATGTACCACCTAGAGGGAGAGATTCTGAAACTGTAGGTTTCAAATCTAAATCATATTCTTTCCTATGTATTCTGAGAATATGACCTCTTGGCTTGATTACCCAGTTTTCTAGGATCCTTCTTCAAGGTTTAGGACTTTTCCAGAGCACATGGATGTACAACAGCCTGGTCTGCATTTGAGGCATGATAAGCTTTTCTTCAAAAATGACTTCACTAAATATTTACATGTGAAGCACACAAAAAAACTGTACATGTTTAATGATGTTTTCAGTATTATGCTACATATAGTGAGGAAGAATGTTTTTGATGGATTGATTTGAAATGAAAGGGAATGGGAAAAATCTCCCAAACCTTTAGGAAGAGCAGACTTGTGGCAGGCATTTGTAACAAAAGCTAAAATGATTCTTTAGGCTTATATTTACTTCTATACAACTGCATCTCTGTTTCACATTTGGACATAAAGAAAATAGGCATCAAAGCTCATGCTTTACAAGCTGCATCGAATTCTGGGTTTCATATTTTCAAGCATGAGGATAAAAAACATATATATATCTTTGGTCTCCTATAATCCTGGGCTATCTGGACTGATAGGAGGTTTCAAGTTGAGCGTCCCAAGGCGTCTCCAGCTGTGCAGAATTCTTATGGGGCTGCCTGGAAGGTACAGTGTGACTTGCCCCGTCAGGGAGCATGGAGAGAAGGATGGGCAGTCAGTGAAATTATTTTGACAAGATACCATTGGGAAACTGAACATTTTCTTGCCTTGTAGTAACCTTTAAAGTCTGACTAAGGCTCTGATTCTGTTAAAGCTGAATTGCTCTGATTATCCCACCATTATTTCTGTCCCTTTGGCTCATTATGAAATTGTGTAATCCACCTTTAGTCACAACACAACAGGAAGAGAAAGAAGTCTGCATTGACCTCTAAGGCATTTCATCTGTGTTGCCTCATAATGCCTTAATGAATGTAAGCTATGTGCTTATCTAAAAGTCAAAACCAGATTCCCTCTTCACTGGAATATCCTTCAGTCTAAGACACTGCACAAATTTGGTTTCAAGGCTGTCCAATGGCTGAACTGCAGCCCAAATGGACCCGAGTGAGAAGCCAGACGTTGCAGGAGGAATGTGGAGGCTTTGACAATGCGAAGCAAGTGGCTTGGATGAGCCAACAGTAAAATAGGAGAGCAAAGTAATACTACCTGCATGCCTTATCTCTGGATGGATCCATATCACGCTAGTCTAAAATCCAGTCTTACCTCTGAAATTTCAAAGGAATAAAGAGGCCATGCATATGTGCTGTACAACAGATTGATCTTCTCTGCATCAGCACATCTGGATTTACATAAAAATTGGCGAGAAAGCAATGAGGACTTCGTTAATGTTCCACACAGGATGAATTTCCCTCACTAAAACCTAAATAATAGGCTTTTACAGAATGGAGTGTAGGTGTCAAAGTATGAGGCTGTAGTGCTCTCTCTTCTAGTGCAGGTGCTTCCAACCCAGTGCTTCACAGGCAAGAGTTAGACATGGAGTCTGTATTCACAACAGCCTGGGTACTTCAGGTGGAATAGGTAGTAACAATCCCATCTGGCCTGAAATATGCCTTGAGGACTCTTTGTCTTGATTTGTTCTAAGAGCTGACAATGAAAAAGTGTTTGTTTTTTCTTTTTATGTAGAAGTAGCTGAGATCAAGCTTCAGCTTTTATCTTTGTTAAGGACAGAGGACAGTCTGCAGACACCTGTGCTGTACAGTGGGTTATTGCATGACAGTCACTGACAGGTGTTCTGGCATTTCCTACTCAGAAGAGCACATCTAGCCTACAGCTATTTTCTGACCTGGAGGAAAGACCAAAGTAAAACCAGAGCTCCAGAGCTTTTTGGGAATAGCTGGCTATACCACTGCTGCGTTTTGCTTCCTGCCATGTTTCTGGGATGAAGCTCTAAGCCAAATGCAATATAAATCTGAGTTCTGGCATAGCAACCAGGAGGGCAGAGCACTGTGCATGTTTCCTCATCTAGGCACTTGGTTCCTGAAAGTAGGAGTGGTGATTTTTACTCTTTACTCATGCAAGCTTCACATGTGCTCTCCAGTCTTTCTCCGTTGCTTCCATAGACACGTACATACACATAGGAATGAAAGAACAAGCTCCCATTATACATTCATTAAAATCCTGTAATTTAGCTTCAATTGCATTTAGTGGGGGCACACAAAAAAAATCAATGCTAGGAGATAACTGCTGCAGGGCTAAGTAACGAAAGGTCTTTGGGAGGTAAAACAGCCAGAGTCTGCTCAGAGCAGTCCCAAGAGCACCCTTTGAATGGCAGAAATGATTTCTGTAGCTACCAAACACTGAAAATTGAGAAACAGGATGAAAACAAATGCCCCACCTTTGTGAATGTAGCACCCATCACACATGTGGCCTTCTGTTAACAATTACTTTGCCTGTGTATACAGGCTGTGGTGGATGGATGGCATAAGGGCTCACAGGAAATACAATCTCTTTCTAAAACACAGACTGGAGTGAATGAGACATGCAAAAAGCACGTTACCAGAGGGACTGAGGGATAGCTGATGAATCAGGGAAAGGAAATCTTGAAAAAGGGGATCTTTTTAGAATTTCTAGGCATTTTAGGAATCTCCTCAGTGCAGGGGATGGCTAGCTCATTTTTGGTGTAAGTACCTGCAGAGCTGCTATGGATTTGGAGGGGACCTCTGCTCCATACCGCTGTAAAGAGCAAGCTGGTGACCTTCTATCTGACTATAACACTCTCTTTTTCTAGTCTTGATATATGGTCACCCTGTGATTTAAGAGTACCTTTGCAGTACCAGTAGACAAGCACAGGTCTGAGCAATTGTTTGTTTCCACTGGCTTAGGCTTTGGACAATACATTGTGGCCTGAGAAGATCTACCAGGGACCCTGGTAAATGTAGTTACATTTTGGGATTGCCTTAACTCTCAAGACATGCTCCTTCATGCCCCAATCTCATGCTTGAATTTGGTTGGTTCCCTCATGAGAAAACCAGAAAACCTCTGGAAAACAGGCAAACAAGGAGCCATAGAGAAGCTACTAAGGAGATTTAGCTGGAGATAGGGAACCAGCAGAAGCCAGATGAGGAGGTTAGAGTCTACAGGATTTCCTGTTGAAATTTACTGAGTACAGTTTCAGATGATAGAGATTTGCATCTGCATGAGAGTGGTTACATTTAGCCTAAAGAGTTGTATAGCTCAGCACAGTTTGTGGACCTTGATAGCTTACGTCTGCTCACACATGGGAGATTTCTTCCTGTGGATGAAAATGCAGCTTGGGCATCCCCTGTAGGATAAGGACCTCATCAAAGCCTGAAGGAGCCAGGCAGCAGGCAACTCTGAATCAACGCAGCACTGACATTCTCTACTGACACATGAATATCTCTGGTGCAAAATGGATACAGTGCAAAGCTCATGATTTTGCATGCAGTAGAAACATTGATTCAGAAGCTATTGACAAGAACAATGACCTATGAAACATAAAAAACACTGACATCAACTCATGCCAGTGGAAGAATATACATATCCTAAATGACTATAAACATTTCCAACCTAGTGTTAGCAAGACTATTGATAGCAACAGTGACATAATGCAAGGGCACCCAATACACATCCTTCATTAGGAAACTGGAAGGGTACATGAAGATGTTCTTGTATTTATGAACCAGAAAATACAAACATCATTAATTTGCTTGTGGATTTCTGTCACAGACTAGGCTGTCTAAAGCTCTTCTCACAGAAATTAAGACAATGATGTCTATAAAGGGTTGATAAAGATATCACTTATATCTTGCATTCCACCCTGATCATGTCAAAAAAAACATCTTTTACATAGTACAACCTTAGCTTCACTGAGCACACTTGAGCAGTTTATCAGAAAAAATAATTTATTTTAATTAAGTTATGCAGCTGTAAGAAAATCATAGCAAAGACAGAGTATTGTTTAAATAACATAAGGTGGTCTGGTGAGCCCTCCAGTAAGCAGAGGCTTCAAAAGCCACTAGTAAATGGTGAGGTATTGTGCAAACAAGAGCCTACCTTGTCATATCTTAGTCCACTACGGCCATTATCCTGGAGGTAAGGATGACATGAGCCATGGCTTCCTCAATAGCAAATTCACTTTCCTATGTTCACATCAGAAGGAAAAGGACCTTGAAGAGGTATCAGTCTTTTCAAGGGGGAAAGAATGGGGCAGGGTGAACGCTGAAAGGAAAATAGAGTGTACTGTGCAGCTTTGCAGTTTGAGTGCTGCCCTTTCCCTTTTGGTGGTCTTGCTACCTTGAAGAGGGTTGCAGAAACACAAAGGGTCTGGTTCATTCCTGTGCTGTGGTCTCTTCATGATACTTGGCTCCACACAATCCTCTGATCTGAAGACAAACCAACCATAGATGTGGCAGGCTCTGGAAAGAAGCAGCACTGGGGCATTTCTTCCCCCTTGCTCCTCATTACCTTTAGCAAGGCTGGGGAAACTCATGTGCCTACAGGGAACACTGAAATAGCCGTGGGGTAGACATGACAAGAGCTTCCTGAAAGTAAGGAAGAAAAACAGCAGATGAAGGAGAGAAGTAATCAAAGAGATATGGTACACGTTTACCTACTAGCTCTTAATAAATGAGGGAACCATGTCTTGGTGAATCATGGGACAGAGCATTACATCCAATGCAGACATCCTTGTAGCTTGTCTTGGTAAATCTATATCTGTATTAAGGCTTTCTTTCACATCAGCTTACACAGAAGTTCATAAGGCACTATATCACAAAACATTCCTCCATTTATGAAAGTCCCACAAAAGTAAAGTTTATCCTCTTGTCTGTTAGTCCTTTGTTTTCTAGGATCAATGATTATTAGTCTAACAATTTTTAAAAGAACACTTAGCAGAAGCTCAATATGCACTCCTGTTGTCATGCCCTGAATTCATTTGCTGGTAACTTTAAAGCATTTTCTTTCACAGAAGAGTGAAGAATTTCTGTGACCTAGACTATATTATTTCCCCTATACCAGGCTGACAAATTCTAGTGAGGGTACAAAAAAGTTTTTATTTGTTGCCTAGCAGTAATTCACATCACCAAAAGAAGGTGGCTGGGATGTGAAAGGAATCTAAAGGAACTGTACAGGCAGCTCGAAGTGCAAAGAAGATAAGCACGTAGGTCCTCTCCAATTCATGAGATCACAGTTATACACTCCAAACTGTGAATGTTAGAAAATAGACCTGAAGAAGCTCTCAAGAGGTCATCTTGTCCATGCACTTGACCCAAAGCAGGATCAGCACTCTTTTCTCATTCTTGAGAGGTGTTTATCTGCTCTATTCTTAAAAACCACCACTGGGCAGAGACAACAAAACCTGTTCAAAACAGTTGATTCCACTGTGTTACTTCCCTCAGACAGACAAAATCCATTTGCTTCTCCTTTGCAGGAGCATTTAGTAGCTTTTAAGACTTGTTATGTCCCTGTATTCAACCTACCTCTTTTGAAACTAAAAATCTCAATTTCTTCCAAGTTCTTGCATATCACAGTTTTTTGGAAGCTCTGAACATTTTCGTTGTTCTCTTCTTGCCTCACTCTAATTAGTCCACAGCTTTCTGGAAGTGCCATGTGCAAATGAGATACAGTACCCCAATTAAAGCTCTGCAGAGTGGAAGATTATTTCACACATTTTGCTATAAGTCTACTAGAACTCTTTTCTATGGTAACTGCCTAGTTCACAATAGCACAACAATACTGACTCGTGTTTGTCTTCTTATCCACCATAATGGCAATACTATTTTTGCTATATTGCCTAGCTATTCCTGTATTTGTGAAGATGCCATGTACTCTTCCTTCTCGTTTGTTTTTTATTCTTATTCTGTCCACCCAGTGGGTGGCAGCACATCCCGTTTTGCTTTCATGTTACATGTTTGTCAGCCATGCTTTCTGTTCGAGCATGTTGGTCATTAATTGCAAATCCATCATCTAGGGCAAATCCTGAGAGTCTCATGAATAATGACTGGTAAGAGCTGTCTGTCTCTTAACTATCCTAGAGAAATGTTGTTTGTTTATGTGAATGGCACTCTACTAAGTTTGGGATTTAAAACCAAAAGAAATTATGAAGTCATTTGTGACCATTGCTTAGATTAGATTACTTAAGATTTAAATAAATCAAAATACTAGACTGGCTTTTTTGACTTGTCAGTACCTTGCAATAGCTTTACCGTTGCTTTAAGTTCTCTTGTTATTTGTCTCCTCCAAGTAGACAAATTTTCTTAAAAGAAATGTAACATATCTACACCAATTTTTTTTAGATAATATGAAAAAATCAAACTCACTTAGAATTTCTACAGCTTGTGAAGGAGTTGTTTATTCTGTAATGCAGATGCAAATCTGAATGTTCAGCATCTGCTATTGGTAAATACCACTTTAAAACAGCTGTCTGGGAACACAAAACCCTTTCTGATCTGTCTTGAGTCTTTGAACAGACTTAGCAACAACTGCAATATTCAGTGTGCTACAGCTTCAGGCTTGCAGGATTGTGCAGCGACACTGCAAGACAGAATGCTTGGTTTTCTCAGGCAGAAAACCAGCTCTGCACCCACACAGAGAGAGCAGAAGGGGAACACAGAGTCCTGTCTCATTCTACTCTCACAGTTCTGAGACCTGCAGTGGCCAAGCGTCATTCGTAGATGGGCTTCTCAGTCATATTTCCTGCAGTTTTGCTGTTATTGCGACTGTAATGGCATTATTTAGGTACATTTGCCCAATGAAGCTCTAAGTGACAGTTTCGGGTTCATGCAGGTTGCTATCTAAGCTCAAAACATATAATTTAAAATGAGGATAGAAGCAACTGCATATTCTTGCTATGATTCACTCAGGATGAAGCATAGTGAATCAGAGATCATTATTTTGACTTTCAGTGTATTTACGCCTTTTGCAAGAACTTTAGTACATAAGTGCATGGGGTAAACACACACAGCTGGCGTAATACCACAGATGCAGGCTTATTCTACACTCATCTTTTCTATCAACTTTTCGTAGGGGCTGAGCATACAAATTATAGTCTCAGCAATTTTCCGCTGTGAGGAAATCAGCGATGTCGCATTCAGAGACACAGATTCACAGCACAGACCTGCTTCAATGGCTCCTTTCAGCAAGCTCGCTAGCAGACTGTAGCAGTCAGTTAATAAGGCAACTTCATATTTGCCAGGAACCCCATTTCCTCCCTCAGAGCATCTCTTCCACATCCACTTTCAAACTCTATTCTTGGTGAATGTCCCCTGGGGAAGGTACAGGTACAGTAAGATGAAGGAAACAGCAGGCCATTTCATTTCCTTGCTCACATTTTTGTTCTATGAAGAAGCAAAGAGTTGTGTCAAAAAACCACATTGAACTGCCAGCATTTTCCCCAGGTTAAGGTTACTCAGTGCATTGATTCCTGTATCTTGTTTTCAATCAATTTCAGATTGATTGCAACCACTTTGGACTTTTGGTTTAGTTTGGTTTTTGTGCTCAGCGGGTGTTCCACTTCCAAGAAGTACTCAGTGTACTTCAGAAAAGAAGTACCATCATCATGCCATGCATGATTGAGAGTTTTAGAAAACAGCTACAACCTAAGGAAAGAAGGTATAGAGATAATTTTTTTGCCTTATCTTCTCCACACAAAACAGACCCAATGACCCAAGATCCCAGTCCAGAATGACATGAAGAATTCATACTGGAATTACAGAAACTTTTAGCAGAGCTGGAATGCCATTACAGCTCCATCTTCTCTGCCCATGAGGGGTGTGAAGAACTGAAAAACAAAATTTTGATACTGTTAGTAGTCAGTTTTCTCTTTTTGGAGCTGTGCATACATAATGGCTCCATTTGTTACTCATGGCAGAGTTTCTCAAAGTGCATTTTATTGTTTGTCCATCAATACACAGGGCTTTTTCTTGTGGACAGCGAAATTAAGTATTTCAAGAAGAAATTGAGTTGGAATTAGAATAAATATTTGCCTTGAAGGAGATCTGTGCATAGTGTTACATAAAATCCAAAATGATGCTGTGATACCCTGGAGAAATCCACATGCTTTCTGCATCATTCTCTTTGAGAGATAGCCACAACATAAACCATTTCTGATATACCAACATCAAATTATAATTGAGGAAAGTCTCTGCTATGGAAATATTTACCACTGCTCCTTCAAAACAAGAATACAGAGATCTCTCTTGGTGGTCTGTTATGTAATGTTCTTCCAAAATCTTTGAAGTGGAAGAGGTCATTCTCATTTTTAAGTTTGGATACTCTCTAAAGAGCACACAGGAAACACAACACTACAAAAAAAAATGGTACATTTGTTAATAAAACTTTACACAAAGTACACTTTGGAGGCTCACATTTTGCCATGTCAGCCTAGGAGCAAATTAGAAAAAAACCTGCAACCACTCCAAAATATGCCAACATTTCAAGATCAATTTCATCATGTAGCCCCCTGTGGCTGCTTGGCTTTAACTGTTTTGGCCCTTTTGTAATTTTGCTGGCACCAGAATGGTCTAGCTCAACGTGGTCAACAGGCTAAAAAGAGCAGGGTAATTGATAATCTCAACTCATAGTCATTTCCACTGCACTGACTTTTGTCAAAATATTTTTGACATCACTCATCAGGTATTATGTCTCCAATTTGTCTGTAACGTAGACTCTAAAATATTCATGCAACTTAAGAGCACTGGAATTAAGGGGCAAAAAGTTGACTCTTGAGCTGCAGCAGTCACCATTAGTCACAGACCCACAGGAATTCTATTTTAAGGTGCAAATGGTTCAGTGTGATGTTAGACACACGCTCTTAAAGAGCCCACTTACTTATCCTAGTGTCACTTTTTTATCTAAGCACTTGTAGTGAGGTAGCCTGCCCAGCATGCCGTATCCCTGGCTATTTCAGTATACAGTCAGATCCTCTGGTGTAGACAGAACTGCAGTGTGCAGTGTGTGCATTATGCAAACCCATACTGCGTTATGATGCTGTAGGAAATGGAAGATGCTGCATATTCTATTTAAGCTGTTTGCTACATTTTGTGCCCAACTTGGAATTTTGAATATATATAGATATATATGTAAAAGAATGGCAACATGATTCTGGGCAATGCATGTCTGTGTGTTAGAACAAAACCCAGGGACCAACTGATAAAATTTGGTGTGAAGGCTCTTCAAAGCTCCCCTCTAAGGCATTTGAAGTACATAAAATGTCTGAATGGTCTTCACTCCTTCAAGTCTCCAGTGGCCAAAGTAGTGTGGCTTCAAGGAGGCACACCAACACAAAAGATTGAAGCATACTGGCTGTTCTTTACATGTGTAGAGAGCTTGTGTGGCACTTGTGTGGAAAGCTGAAACACAACGCAACACAAATCTTTTAAGCTTCCTTTCTATTAGCAGGAAAGGTGACTGCCCATGCTACTTTTGCAGGACAAGTTTGTGTATCACTGCTGCTGTGTAGTGCAGAATTACAGAAGGGCAGCCAAGGTTGTGCCCTTGTTTTTATGAAAAAAGCCAAGTACTTAAAAAAAAAAAAAAAGCCTCTTTCATGTATTGTATTTCAGTCCCGTTCCACTGAATTGTATAGTTGCAAGACTATTTGTATTGAAAATTTGATTGCTAGTGATAAACCTGTCAACAGAATGGCATTGCCACCTATAGACAGCAAAGAAAAGCCAGTTTTAGACTGAGTAGCTTCACAGAGCTTTCTAAATTGTTTTGAGGCGCATATCAGAAATCTAACAGAGGAAAGCCATGTAAAGGATCTGGCATTTCCTCCCAGACTAGATGTCCTTTTTTGTCACTTAGATATGTAGGACTGTGTATTACCAAGGAATATTTGTTAAAACATGATTTAAAAAAAACAGAACGGTGCCCTTTCCACGTCGCCCTCTATAGCACATCAGCCACTGGTGAACAGATTGCATGCCAGTTTGGAAAAAATTTAGCTGTTCACATGTTTTAAAAATAACAGCAATAATCTGCAGCCAAACTAGTATTTGAAAGCTGTGGATAGAGAAACACAGGGAGAAAGTCTGGACAGCCCTAATTTAGCTTTATCAGAAATTCTCCAATTGCCATCTCTTCCAGACACACAGAGTAGAAAAAGTTGGAGATATTTAGGACTCCAGCTCCTAGAGAAGGGCTATTTCCATTTAGATTTTCTCATCTGTCATAGAGTGAAGCATCTCTCTCCCTGCCTAACTAGCAGGAGATTCAGCATTACTTGTATAAAAAGATGCCTAACCTGGACCTGTCACTTAGATGAAGCATGGCCAACCTTTTCTGAAACAGTGCCAATGGCTGTATACACAATTTGGAAAGGTAGCATGTTATCAAAAGCTTTTCAGGGAAAAGCAAAGTCAAGAGACTATGGCTGAGGTACAAGGCTGTGGTCTGCTGGTATGCTGTTCCTCAGCGGGTGTAAGTCGCTGTGTTCTATTTTACCCTCTTCAGAAAGGGTCACAGTTTCAGGTGTGGCTGCTGATTTTTAAGCACCTACATTTAAACACCTCCATGAAAACAGTCTGATAACATTTAGGCTAGCAAGTAACCCAGATTTGAAGTTGCAGGTGTTTAGATTGGCTAATAAAATGGCTGACAATTAAGAATCTTCTTGGTTGACACAGATATCCATAGTTAATTGCACAAATTTATTCCTCATGTAGACACTTGGGTTTAACTTTTCGATGCACTATAATTCTTTCATGATAGCCTAAGTCCCACTAAAAGATCTGTAAACCACAGCAGGTTCTTAGAGACATTTTCAAAATAGAGAAAGATGCTCTGTTTCTGACAGCATGACATAATTCACACTCTAATTTCATTTAGGTTTGAGAATCTCTAAAATAACCAACAGTGGGTAAAGTCTGTGAAACCAAGTTTGAAAGCAATATAATTGATTTTGTTTTCTCATGTTTCCACCACTAAATATTAATAAAACAACCCCCCAGAAAAGTTTCACAATTCTGTGATGTTCAGCAGACAGACAGAAGTTATTTCTTGAATGTGTTTTTAAAACACACTCCACATAAACAGGGAGCACTCTACCACACAGAGATGGCTTTGCCCTTCATGCATTTAATGTATAGCATGCTCCTCAAGCCCTCTCATTTCAGTCTCTACCTGAAAATACATTATCAGGAGTGTAAACTACTTACTTCGCCAAATTGCCTAAGTAGTTCAAGTACTGCCAGACAGAAAACTGTCTGGGCCTGCTTTTGCGCTCATTGAACTCAGGGTCTTTCAATGAGGAGAGGAAAAAGGAAGAGATCAGACAGAAGAAGTCTGGGAACTTATTTGATCTCTGAAGTCTTGTCTGGAAGACTTTATGAGACAAAGGTAATCTACAGAGCTTGAGAAATACTGAGATGAACATTTTAGCAGATCTTGCAAAAAAAAAATAAAAATTCTTGCTGACTATGTAAACTTGTTTAACGTTTTATTTTGTAATACTTCAGTTTTTACAGTGATGTGAATGTAGGGGGGAAAGCCCACAATAGAGAGATAATGAGAAAGGTGCTTATTTAATAGGTGTATACAACATAAGATGCATCACTTGGGGCCATCATAACTGACACACAAATTATTAAATACTGCACAGACTTTAGGAGGATTTGTCTTTTGACGTACAATGCATTAGCTTCTTTGGTAAACCTGTAAACCTGGTAAACAATGGGAACCCAAAGTAAGAAAGCATAGGGAGGAAAAGGAGGGTCTGGTGAATCCAAATGTGTTGACCAAGCATACGGAGTGTTTGTTACAATGCAAACAAACAAATAAATCCCACCTGATGTATTGGGATCTTTTGGATAGGATGATGCTGTCATGAGAAATCAAAGCTCTTGAACAGGATAGTCAGTCAGTGTCTGGATGGTGACAGGAGTCTCTGTTACATAGGTCCTGGACTGGGCTATGGATTCTTATACTTCAACCCAGTGCCAGTCCCATCTGAGCATGTGGTTCCTTGTTGAATATCTTAAACTACATAAAAAGCGTATCCTAATTCTCTTCATTGTGAACAAAAGACTGTCCTACATGAGTATGCCTGCATCTGTAGGACAGGGTCTACTCACTACTTAAAAACCACGTACAGTTTGTGAGTCTTGCAGCAGGAAATGTCTGCATGCATCTCTGAGTGGATGGTCATTCTGACCAGGATGTTAGGCACCACACGTGTACATGCAGATGGTGCCTATCCATTGGCCTCCATACAACAGGACTGTCTTAAATCTCTGCCTGCAGGCTTCCACAGTTATGCATAGGACTTCTTATGACGAAGCTGTGCAGGCCCATCACCTTGCCTGCACTCAGCCCATAGAGGAGAGGTAGGGAGTTTCAGAATTAGAAAAAGTTTGCTATGAACCTGCATTTAATTAAATATATTCAATTAAGTTATACTCCCCTAGCAGATTGCAACCATGGAAATTCCAATGGAAAACAAATCCATCTTTGTCAACTTTCAGCTCAGGATACAAATGTTGAGGTCAAGGACTTTTTAACTGACTTGCTAACAACCAACTGTACATATCACCATAACCTGTGTGTTTCCCAGCCGTATGTCTCCCACAGGGGCTGTTCCTTAACTGCAAAGTGCACAGTGTGTATACTGAGCTGTTGCAGTATCTGTCTGCAAAATTAAAATAAGATCACCGCTGGCAAGTTTGGATTTTCCATTATGGCTTCTTATACAAAGAACAAAAGACAGCATTGAGTGGGATGACTTCAATTACAAATTGAAGGGGACAAAACCCAGGCTAGAAGGAAGAAACAGAGTGGAGAAGCCCAGGCAACCAAACTAACTTAAAAATAGGGAAGCTCCAGAGTCCTTTAAATATCACAAGATTATTTTAAAATCTATGAGATTTTAAAAATAAACATTGGCTCTTTCTGTGCACCTTGACTGGGTTTCAGAACAATTTGCAAAGGGGAGACCCTGCTATTATCATCATTTCTCAGACCTCTCTGCCCTGAGAAGTAAATTATTTTGTGGTTCACAGCGAAACCTGAAGAACTGGCACAACCAAAAAATTGGCCACAAGCAAAATTGTGGAGCGTGTGTCCCTCCGTGTCATATAACTACATCCATCCTACACCACCATTCCAACCCTCACAGAGACAGATGACCAGATTTGGAAACTTGCATGTACAGGATCCTGGTAGTTGGTACATAGCCACCATTAAAAATCACATTTCCCCCTCAGCCATTAGAAAACTGCTGTAGTTACCCAGATTAGCACCAGACATTGGGCTTTCAGGTTGTATTCTTAACTATGAAAAAGGAAACAAATGTTAATGCCCCCTGTATTCCTATTCAATATTATATTGTATTGCTATATATCAGATCGTTTATGTCTTTCTACCACAGAGACAAACTACCCTTGAAACACTGAATGGTTCATGAAGTGAACAAATTATGTGCCATAATGTATTGCAAATAAGTATAACCTAATACTCAGCACATTTGGAGGGTCTTGCATTTGACAAGGATATTTCAGAAGCATATGTATTTATAATCTCTCTGTGTCAGCAGATAGATTTTTAGTCAATCCACTGTTTTGGTTTTTACTTCATGATCACTCCCAGTCCTTACAATGATAATTGTATGAGTATTGGGCAGCACTTCCATGGCACAGTTATATCCCTTATGGGTAAAGTTAGATTTCATTCATCACAGAGGAAAGCAGGGGAAGGAAGCAAGATTTACAGGACTCCTTTCAGGAGCAAAAGCATTTTAATTTACGCTTGTGATTCATTCTCTGTTTAACACACTGATCCAAACTAACCAGGAGGATTCTTGGCAGTGGGTCAGCAGTTTTGGAGTGGGGGTGGCCCCCAAAGCCATGAGTGGCAAAGCTCTGCTGGGGACGAGCAGTGTGGACATGGGAACGTGTCCTTTCAGCAAGCCCCATGGGCAGGCTTCCATAAAGACTGAAAGCCAGTGCCAAAAGAGCAAGGAAGAGAACAAGGCACCAGTGAAGGAAAGGCACTGGATACAGAGAAAACAATTAATTTCTCTGCAGAATCACTTCAAAACCTTTTTTGGCTGAAAAGCCTTACCCTGAACTCTTCACTTATTTATGACACCTTTTTAAACAACCTTCACAGAAGGTCAAGAGCACATCAGATTGCTGTGGGTCTTTTGTTTCCAGTCTGGTGTCTCATTTCCCTCAAAGATCACTTAGCTAAAGCCTACACAGCAACAGAGCTGAAAGGTTAGGAGGAGGAGGTGGAAGGAGAAACACGAAAGTTGGTAAAGAATCAGGATTTTTGTGATACCACAGAAATTCACAGAGTTCTACAGAGATCTCCACTGGTTTTTAAAGTCAGCAGAAGCAGCAACTCTTTCACAAACCACACCCTGTTGCGTTTACTCTGTGATCTGCCCTTTTTCCACAGCTCTGCCCTAGTGCCTGGCTGACCATTGATGAAGTCAAACTCTTAACATTAGTCCTAGACTCTACCAACTGTCTTTCCTCTCACCTCCCAGGACAGGATTCACAGTTTTCTGTGTGATGCATCTACTGACAACTTCATTTCAAGGGTTCACAACCTCTCAAGGCAAAAAATTATGAAACAATATTTTAAATGTTTTCTACTGTATTTATGAAAAGATAACAGTTGCTCTCCAAACACTCATGCCAACAAAAGCCATTCCAACTGACCTCTGCTTTGAATAAATTGAATTTATTTTCTAATAGCATAAATGATTTAAGAGGAATAACAAAGCAACTTAAAATACAGTCAAGAAAAGTTTATTTATAAATTACTTCCTAGTGCTCTGGGACTTGCTGCTTCAGTGATTTCATCTCTCCAATGTAATTCTTCAGCAGCTGAAGGCTTTCCAATTCCAGCACTGTACTTAAAACTACCTACTTTCAAACACATATTCTAATCCCTGTGACTTCAGTGGGACTACTGTGTTTAGGGTAGGGCATGTGCTGAACCGCTGCATTAAATCAGGCCCTCAAGTGGAAGTCACTTTGCTATGCATTTGCTATAGGACAAGGCCTTTCACAAGCTAAATGGCTTTTTAAGCCAGTGCCTGTTGTTAGGAAAAGCTTCTTGGCACGGGCAAAATATTTTTATAAAAATATTGCACTTATTTACAACAATGTCCCCCAAGCACTGTGTAAACATCACAGGTCTACTTTCAGATGCCTTAGTATAGCACGGTGACACTTTCAACTAGAATTACTCAGATCTAATATCCAAAGGCATATGTAGCCACCTACATAAGATTTCAGCTCTACAGGAGCTTCTCCAACAGAAAACAGACACACACACATCCAGTCTGAAAATAATGTTGCTATTTAAGTCCTCAGATACAGATTTTATTTGACATTTGATTTGGACAATTTTACTCTGAAATCTCAGCTGAATTTCCATTGTCTAAGGTGCCCCATTACCTGAACAAGGGTGTTATCCTCAAATGCCAATAAATTTTTCTGAAGATTGTCTTGATTACCACAGCTTCTCAAGTATCAGTTCAGTTGGAAAATTTAAACATGCTATTAAAGCATTGAAGGTTCTGTGTTGCACAGTGTTTTCTTAGTGTTGTAAGTCAACAAAATTTTAAATGTATGAATAATCCTATAATTATAACAATTAGAACTATTTGCATTTTTCATGTTGCTGCTGTAACATACAATTGAATGACACTGATCTCTTTCTATGTTGTCTTAGATATATTTGCATAAAAATCCTTCTTTCAGCTGTAGTATGTCTTAGTGTTCCTATTTTGAGGTTTTCAGATTTTTGAACGGTCTTGTTATGATTCCATGGCTTTCTCCACCTTCCTTGTCTGAGGCCTTTATAAAAAGTGCAATATTTTGCTTCATTGCAGCAATTTAGTCAGAAGCTCCACCACAAACATAGCCAGGAAAAATTACTTTACAATAGACTGTAAAAGTGTGGTCACACTTTGGACTGAAAATGCCCTGTGTTCATTCATTTTATGTCAATCTGTTATTTGTTTGTGGTTTGTAATAGATATGGACGATATTAAAAACAGATGTCTTTTTTATTTCAGAGTAGAAACCTGGCCTGGAAGATACGACATCTGCAGATACAATCCACCCCACAGGTGTGGGATACTTGGCTGTTTTCTGTAGTTACAGCTAGGGTCATCCACATAAAGTCCAAATGACAAGGCCATAAAACACTTCCCTGTAAAAAAGTTGCAAGATTGAAAACTACAGACATACAGGCCACCCTAGGAAGACTGCAGGAGATACCAAAGCCTTTTTAGTATTATGCACCAAAACAGTGACAGCTGTGAGTTCAGTCAGGATATGTATCTGAAAGTCTGTGTATATATAAGACTAAACAACTACAAGCCCTTTTGTGTATATGCATTTCAGCTCAGATGGTTCATTTAATTTCAACACCGATCTTTTCCTGGTGAAGCTAAATAGAAATAAATTCCCTTTAAGAAGGGAAGGATAATATCTGTGTGCGCTTTGGTAGATGAGGATTGGGTTAGGGATCAGCTATGCAATCTGGACATCTACAAATCGATGGGTCCGGATGGAATGCACCCACGGGTGCTGAGGGAGCTGGCGGAGGTCATTGCTAGGCCACTCTCCAT
>JAOSLQ010057219.1:6120-17584 GCA_025629905.1 Lorius lory | reverse complement strand
GTATGGCTGCACAAACACAAGTTTTTTCAGTTGAATTGCAGCTAATTTTCAGTGACTCAGATATAGAAGTATACTCTGTGGTAATGCTTAGTTCTCAGTCATGTTCTTCTTATTACTTGCTACTATAAAAGTTGTTTTATGACAGATTAAGGGAAGCTTTTTCTTCTTCACATACATTGAAGCTTTAAAGCTTCACTTTTGAAATTGCAGCTATCTTATTGATCTTCAGCACTTTGGCAGGTGCTTTCATACTTTTAAAGTGAACCTTAGGATTACCTTTCCCTTCAAATTTCAAAGTTCAGAAACTTTTGCAGAGAAAGAAGGCAACCCACTTTTCAAATTTGCAATGGAAGTCAGAAACTGGGAGCAAAATCATTAAAAATATTGCTAGTGAGAAGCTCAAAGGAAGGCATTATTCCAGTTTCATCAGAATCGACATCAAGATAATGTTACATTTATTTAGAAAGATAAATGATGATCTGCCATCAGAAAGTTATCTGAGGATAAACGCCTCTAACTTTGAAAGATATTTTATAAAATGCAAAATTCTGCAGCATAACAGCTGATATAAAAATGAAACATCTCAGATTTTAAAAACATATATTATCCTCCTAAATTATTATGAAATGTATAGTTTACAATGTTGTACACCCAGGAACATACATTATTATCTACAATACATTTTGCATTTACAAGTAAATGTTCTGTCATTTTATGTTAACGAAATTATAAGTCCCTAACTGATGTCCTATGTGGTAAAAACAAAGAAGGAATACCAGAAATAAGTAGCTCTCAAGTTATATGAGTCAATTGTTTGCAAAGCACCTAAGCAATTCCAGTGATTGCATGTTACTGCCATTTAGCCTGTTTTCAAAATCAGCTTCTAGCTGTAGACGAAGTGAATATGTGATGTCTCTATACAAAGGACAGCTATAATTTTCAATGTGGAAGAAGGGGTATAGGACTATCTTCTCATTGTAAGTTACCAGAAGGTAAAATCTAACTCCCTTTGGACATTTGTAAGCCTAAAATACTAAAATGTAAATGATATGAAGCATTATCAAAATTAATAGGTTCAATAATTATGCAACCAAGTGGCTTGCTTTGTCACCATCACCCTTTCATAACACAGACCTTAGGAAATTCCTGAATTAGTTCATACTGCAGTTTCAATGGACATGGTTTAATTGCGGTATATATTTTCCAGAATACACCTAACAAATTGGTTTTAACAGTTTTTAGTTCATGACTCTATGGTGATGTATCATTCAATTTTCCAAATGAAGATGTTATGCAGTACCAATATTTGCAGAAGTCTGTGCATTTATCATGAGGTTTTCATTATCAAGTTATGTGAATTCCTATTATAAATATACTGGGTTAATTTTACAACATTTATGTCATTAATTATGTTTTGCTCCCTATGACTTCATTAACTTAATTCCTTGAGAGCCATCCCATTCCTTTGTGTCATCACTTTGTGTCATCATAGTGCAGCAGAGATAATTCCCCTCCACACTTTCAAAATTTTGCCAAAAATGTGTGTATTTTTTTTAACTTCTAAAGCATCCTCATTCTTTCACAATTCATTAGATCTGTGCAAATGATTTAGAGAATTCTCCATACCTTTTTAAAATTCTGATACTAATATATACATACTGTTATTTATAGGTATATATGCATACATATATGTATATATTCATATCCTCTCATGTAGCTTGCTGATTTAGTAAAAAACAGCTTTAAGAGCTACTTTTGAAATCCAGTGATATTAATTCTGGAATAGAAATTATGTCTCTGTCATAGCTAATTGTATTTGTCACAGATGTGGTGGCTTAACCCTGATAAAGCAGCTCCGTCCCACACACCTCCTCCCTCCCTCCATCCACCTCTCCCTCCATCTCTCCCATTGGGATGGGGAAGAGAATTAGAAGGGTAAAAATGGGAAAACCTGTGGGTTGGGATAGACAATTTGATAGGTAAAACAAAAGCCACACATGCAAGCAAGGCAAAACAAGGAATGTATTCACTACTTCCCATTGGCAGACAGGTGAGTGATCATCTCTAGGGAAGCAAGGCTTCATGATATGCAATGGTTACAAGACAAAAACTGTTACTCTGAACATTCTCCCTTATTCCCTCAGCTTCATATACTGCGCATGACACCATATGGTGTGGGTCAGTTGGGGTCAGCTGTCCTAGCTGTGTTCCCTCACAACTCCTTGTGCTCTCCCACCCTACTTGCTGGTGGGATGGTGTGAGGAGCAGAAAAGACTTTAGCTCTGTGCAAGCATTGCTCAGCTATAATTGAAAACATCCTTGTATTACCCATACTGTTTTCAGCACAGATCGAAAACAGAACCATACAAACTACTATGATGAAAATTAACTTTACGCCAATAGAAACCCATACAACATATTAGTTTTGTGTGGGTTTTAATTATTTTTTTATGGCCACTTCTCCTTAAAGATAACCTAGATTTTAAAGCCTGTATGGAAGCTCTTTTAGCATGGAATTGTCTTTTCTTCTATTTTTTCAATAAATGGTGTTATGTATTTCTCAATTATTGTTACTATTTCTTAGTTTCAACTTTTTATCTTAGCTGATTTTCATCAAATTAATTTCTCGTTTGGACTTTTGTTCTCTATGAACATAATGTATGTCATCGAGTCACTGTCACCCAAGACAGTAACTGCAAGTTTTATAGTTCTGTGGCAAGCTCACCTTTATTGTTCTAAAATGCAAACTAAAGCAAATTTTACTTTTACCTGTACACAGGTCTTTCTAAAGTTAGGAAAATGCCATCTCTAAGTTCAGCAGGTGGTACAGACCTTGTAAGTAAGAAACCCAGCCTGAAACCTCAAAAATAGCATAGTTTTTCTCCACTACTATATATTATAAATTAGTGCTTAAAGGCATAACTTATCTTCTTTAGTAGGATTTGATGATCTTTAGCAGATGTACTGTCTATCAGATTACAGTCATGTCTTGTGTTTAATTTGCTAAGATGTAGACCCATAACAAAATAATTTACTTCTGAGCTCTCAGTGTTCTAGAAACACACGATGTCATTTTTCACTCCAATTGACTCTCCCCAAACTTTTTGCCAGCTCAAGTAGATTATGATCAATTATTTTACTATGTAGGTAATATGAATTTTCCTACCTGTTTATTACTCAACTGCCTATTGCATTTAAATAATTTCTCCTCTTTGCATTTCTTATGGTCTTGAGTAATAATTCTTGGCATCTTGATTTTTGTGCTGGGCATTTCCATTTTAATTTAATGTTTTTCACCACTCATAAATGTCATAGATTTTATTACACTGCATGAGTCAGACGTCCATCTTCTGTTCAGTCATTTCATTTTTTCTATTCAGATATACATTCAAGGTGGATGCCAATGGACTTCAAATAACCATTCTCCTCAGCAAATTGAAATCCTGCTTTTCCTTTTCCAGTTTTATTCCTTTACTGAAGTATATGTCTTATACTGGTTTGATTAAAACTATTTTGATATGTCCATATTTCCTCTTAATATCAAATTTACAATATCAAAAAACACCAACTAACAATTGAAAAACACCCCCCACCACCACCAAGAAAAAAACATTCCAAGGAAACAAATACCCCCCTAGCCTACATAAAAAAAAAAAATAAATTCTTTAGTTTTAAGCTTTTTTAGATCATTACACTGTAAACCAAAGCATGAAGTAGGAGTTTCTGACATAGTACACAAATGAAATAATCAGTGCTTTTTCATCACACTCTTCCATGAATCCAGAAATGATTAGTAGATATAAATCTAAGTAGGAAAGAGAGCAGAAAAGAACAAGTGAGCAAAAGGGTGAACAACCAAAAGAGCAAGTGAGTGAAAGAAGGATAGAGAAACTGAAATTGAGCTTCTCTCAAAAAAGCTATAAGAAAAAACTGGCTCTAAACAGCCCTCAGCTTTCAGAGTTTATTAAAGATTCTGTTATGTTCCCCAGTCCTAAACTTTTAAGGACTGTAATATCCTCACTGTTGTTAATTCTTAAAGTCAAAATGAAACTAACGTGTGGGATCCGTACATGCAACTCTAAATTTGGCAATCCAGATTTCCACTTGTCTCCAGTGTTCTTAGGATCTATACTGCAATCCATTCCAGAGCAATGAGGAATTCAAGCTATAAAACAGAAAGCTGCAATTAAAAGCGGCCATTTTGAACCAGTGCATCATTATGACATAAACGAAAGTGCTTGAGAAATTTGTCTTGTCTTTTTTTTTTTTTTTTTTAAGGAAAAATAGTTTTAATGAAATAATATTAAAAACTTTAAATGAAAAAGTGAAACTAATTGAATTTCAGAGTAAGGACTCAGTATTGGTGATACTGTTCATTTTTGTTCAGTTAGACACCAGCTGACTCAAACTACTGCAAAATTTCATAGAAATGACAGTTTACTTTCTATCCCTGCATTTTATTCTGTGGACTTAGTGGACTGTACATGTACATCCTAAAAAGTGTCAAAATACCCTTCTGGTTAGGTTGCTATACTATACTATTGAAGTATGGCATTTGGAAATAAATAAATATGATGAGGTGGAAATATTTTGCAAAGCAACTGTCTCGATCAATAAATTTTTCTGTAATCTGAAAGAAAAATACTTAGCAATTACTGACATGTTAAAAAAATGCACAGCAAAAAAAGGATATACAGAACCTTTTGCTCCATTCACTGTAAATTACACCATAAAAAAGACAAAATTCACAGAAATTCCTGTCTTAGTTATCATAAATATTTTCTGCATCTAAATTAGCCTGAAGGCATATATACCTTTACATACGTGTTTTCTGAACATTGCTAAAGAGTGTTTTAAACATCATACAAATTATAATACTCATGGTTTTCAAAGATCCCTTAAACAATTTTATTTATACACTATATATATGTTGCATATATTAGTTAAGGAAAATTTGAGATTCTTTATCTCACATATCCGTTCTCATAATTAAGTTCAAATGGTGCCTTTCCTCCTGAAAAAAAAAAAGCCAGCAACATAATTTCAAATTGTATTTTTCTGCTTCCCAGCTTTTCAGTTGCAAAGCTGTTTAAAATAAAGTTGAAAAAATACATTCTTGTGAAAGTAATCAGGCTGCTAGATCTCCCACCAAGTGAAAGGAATAGGAGTGTATCTAGTGATTATCTACTCTTGCAGGGGCCTAAGTCATCTTGTATAAGCACCACACAAACGGTATTGCAAGTCAGGAAAAACTAAAGCTAAACATTCATTAAATTTGATTCCATGAAAGCTAGGAAATAGAGCATGACTTTTTGCGGGGTTTTGGATTCTTTGTTCCTTGAATTCTTAAATTTGGTGCAACCTGGGACCCCTTTCACCAACTGGTAATCTTAACATTTCCTCTGCATCTTTACTTTTCTCCCACAGGCTTTCCTCTAAATCATGTTGGTTTTATTAATTTTATTTCATTTATTCTTAATATTATTTTAAAATAGTTTGGATTGTTCTTTCTTCTTGGAAGCCCTACAGGAAAGAGAATGATATTGCTTAATTTTATTGTAACTCTTGCACATCAAAAAAAAAAAGTGGGGTGGGGGGGGAAATTTAGCTACATTAGAGTTTAGAAGTCTTTTATCCAATGTCTAGCAACTACAATGCAATTAAATATCTTGAGAATATTTGGTTAGCCTACAATTTCATTTTTTGACAGGAAAAATCTTTACTGGACGACTTTTATGTTTATGACAGGTAGCTGTAACAAGAAAATCAAGAAACGAATTGGTGAAGGTGAGTTTTTCCTGAAAAGCAAACAAATTTTGCCAAAAAACTTAAAAAATAACTCAAACCCAGCTCTTACTGCTTATCAGGATTAAACATAGACTTGGATACTTCTTATCTCCCAGTGTGACAGTAGACATGGGACAGGCATTCTACAGGTCCCTTTTTCTCATTTTCAATTAAAAAATGTTACCAATGCCCATACTCATATAGTCTTATTTCTTTCCTACTTGATAAAAACCTACTTAACAGCCCTTTCCCTTCCTTTCTATGCACTTCTGAAGGTCCTTTTGCTGCTTGCTGCACTGTTAAGCTCTTATTCAATCTCAATAGTGAACTTAAACTTCTGGTATACTTTGGCACACAGCACAGAATGTTATAGAATCATAGAATCATAGAATAGTTAGGGTTGGAAAGGACCTTAAGATCATCAAGTTCCAACCCCTCTCCTGTGGGCAGGGACACCTCACACTAAACCGTGTCAAACAAGGCTCAGAGCAGCTACCTTTCTTGACATAAACACAAATGAGGAATCAGATCAGAAAAACCCAAGGGAAAATGTTGACATTCTCTTTTCAGGGAGGTTGGATATTTGAAAATCCAGCAACTAAGTGTTTGCTTCAGGATAAAAACCAACCAAACAAAAAAAACAAAAAAAGAAAAATCGTTTCAAGCAAACACTCTCCAATATTGTGTAAAAACATGCTAAGCCAGGTTACCATGTGCCAAAAGACAAGCCAGCAAGAAGACTCTCCTGGCTGAACAGAGAGTGCTGCCTGGAACTCAGGAAAAAAAGAGTTTATGACCTTTGGCAGAACAGTCAGGCAATTCAGGAGGAGAACAAGGATTTAATGAGGGAGAAGATTAGAAGGGCCAAAGCCCAAGTAGAACTTAATCTGGTTACTGCCATAAAAGACAGCAAAAGGAGGGCTAAGGAGAATCAATTCCTTTTTTTGATGCAAGGAGAAATATAACCGAGAAAGGGTGAGGAAAAGGCTGAGGTACTTAATGCTTTCTTTGCCTCAGTCTTTAATAGTACAGCAGTTCTTTTCCGAGTAGCCAACCCCCTAAGCTGGAAGACAAGGACAGTGAAAAGAATGAAGCGCCCTCAGTCCAAGGACAAATGGTCAGTGACCTGCTACATCATATAGACACAAGTATATGGGGCCAGATGGAGTTCCCCCAAAGTACTGAGGGATCTGGTGGAAGTGCAGACTGGGCCGCTTTTAATCATTTATCAGCAGTTCTGTCTGATGGGTTGAGGCCATCTGTATGAGATTCAACAAAACAAAGTGCCAGTCCTGCACTTGGGACACAGTAATGTAATGCTTGCGGAAGAGTGGCTGAAAAGCTGCTTGGTGGAAAAGGACTTGTGAATGTTGGTTGACAGCTGGCTGAACATGAGCCACCTAGTGCCCAGGCAGCCAAGAAGGCCAACGGCATCCTGGCTTGTATCAGCAATAGTGTGGCCAGCATGACTAGGGCAGTGATCATCCCCCTGTACTTGGCACTGGTGAGGCCACACCTCAAATACTGTGTCCAGTTCTGGGCCTTTCACTAAAAGAGAGACACTGAGGTGCTGAGGCATGTGCAGAGAACAGCAATGAAGCTGATGAAGGGCTTGGAGTACAGTTCTGATGAGGAATGTCTGAGGGAACTGGGGTTGTTTTGTCTGGAGAAGAGAAGGTTCATGGGGGACCTTATTGCTCTCTACAAATACCTGAAAGGAGGATGAAGTGAGGAGGTGGCTGTTCTCTTCTCTCAAGTAACGAGTTATAGGACAAGAGGAAATTACCTTAAATTGAACCAGGGGAGGTTTAGATTGGATAGTAAGAAAAATTTCTCACCAAAACGTTGTCAAGCATTGGAAGAGACTCCCCATGGAAGCAGTGGAGTCACCATCCCTGGAAGTGTTTAAAAGTTGTGTAGATGTGCTGCTTAGTGACATGGCTTAGTGGTGGTCTTGGCAGTGCTGGGGTAATGCTTGATGATCTTAAAGGTCTTTTCCAGCCTAAATGATTCTATGAAAAGCACCTGCAGAATGTTTACCTACTCTCCTTCCTTCCCTCTTCCCTACAAAGGTTTCCTTTATCACTCCCAAAGCTGCCAAGAGTCTTAGAAAATAATCAGGGGTTATAGTTCTGGGGTTAAGAATGTCTTGTTGTCTTACGTCCCAGCAGACACACACTAAGCAATTTATCACAGACCAAACAGAAGGATTGTACTATCTCATGTTAAATGCAAGACCCTTATCTAAAGATGTGATCCCCTGTGTGGTTAGTGAATTTGGTTTGAAATACCATGCATTTATTCAGATTTTTGTTTCAGTGTTAATCCTCCATCTGACAGAACAGCAGATCTCTTTGCTAAACATTGCTATACAAATGCCTCTTTATGCTAATTAAAATGAAACATTTCAGCTATTGTTTTTTTATTAATTCAACTAAGATGCTTGTAAATAAGACAGAACCAGGAAAAAAAAGTGTGAATTAGACTTGCAAATTATTAAAGTGTCAACTTAGGTCCCTGAAAATTAATGGCTTTCAACAGAGCTGGCCATTTCCTCTTAGATTGCATCATTTATTATAGACTAATTATAAACAAACAGTAACTCTGACACAATTACGAGCATAGTAAATACACCAAAATATAACATTCTTCTGTGGATCACAAAAGAAAACAAAAAACTGTATCTTGTTGAAAGGATTATCCAAAACTTCACTGGTTTGTGTAGTATCATATTATCTTTGTAGTGACTTGGCTGCTGTTATTGGGATATGGAAAGTAAAATGGTTAATTATGTATTGTCTCCATTGCATGTAGATTCTAAGGGATTTTCTCTGTATCTTCATTTCCACCATCCTTTCTTTTTATATACATATATGACATGTATGTATGTATATATGTATATATATATATATATACAAACACACACTCTCCTGATCTGCAGAATTTGTACAGATTACAAAAAAGGTTTGACACATATTCTTCCTGCCTGTTTGCTCCTGAACTAGGGCAGCACTTTGTGTTTCTCTTCTCTGCTGCATTGTACTCTTCTTTTAAGACAAAAATCAGAAGGGAATGAAGAGGAAAGCACAGAGCTGACAGCAGAAGGCTGCTCAGATTTGGCACTTGTCCACTTTAACAGAGCAGGCTCAGAGAAAAAGATGGCTACCCAACAGAGCAAGCCAATTCTTTTTTTGCTGTGTACTCCAAAAATGTTACTAACAGTCAGATCACCTACAGCACAGATTCTCATTAACTACCTTAAAGAAAAAGAGGATAATGAAAACCATCTTCAAGCCTGAGCATGCCTGAACCATGGCACTGCATGGTATGGAAAAAAAAGTCATTTCCAGGAGGGGAATTTTCAAGGTCTTAAAAGATCAGCCTAGCTCTAAGGAACATTCAAGTACAGCAAAGAAATCCAGACTGAAAATAAGTATAGAAGTCTGAGCCTATTGATCTTCCTGCCAGCCAGGACTACAGGCCCAGTATCACAGCCACATCAGTACAACATTTCACTGTATTCAAGCAAGTCAGGCAACATTAACCACCAATGTGTTTAAGAAACAGCACACCTGTATACCTAATAAGTACACTGCATTCCTAAACATTTTTGAGGAATTCCTCTCTGAAAACAAGGCTGAATTTATTATTCTTCATCTTTCCTGTATTGCAAATCTATTTACTCTTATAATCTTTCCTTTAAGTTCCTTGGCTGCTTTGTGGCTCCTAAACTACTTCTAGAATGCCAGTTATTATGGCAGGTGGGTCCTATTTATTGATGCCTTCAATTATACAGGGGGATAGCAAAAATCCTTTGTCTTCCTTACATAAATAAAGAAGCAGTACAATTATAATCCCACAACAAGGATTTTATTGTGGCTTTCAGACGACTGCCTTCACCAAATGGAACTACATTCTAATTCCAAACTAGGATTTTTTGTAAGGAAGAACCAGACCATGTAGTAATTTTGTATTAGTATACATGCATACAGGTATGAGAATTCAGTTCATAACTTTTCCGTATGTTCTGTAGCTAGGACCTCATACTTACAGGGAGGACTGATCACCCACTTGAGCTGGCTGTCACTAGGGTTTCTTCTCTCCTTGTTGCTCTTCTTTCGTCTGAGTTTCTCAGTCTGATACACTTTTGTGTAGAAACTATTGAAAACTGCTAATTACAGGGTTTAGTATGAGGCAGGAAAACTTCAGGCATGGCTTGTCTCTAAAGTGCTAATTCATTTCACTCTTTGTGGTGCAGAAGTCACTAATCAGAATGCCTTTACCTCATTGCTTTGTGTTCTACTGGCATTTTATATTTTAAAATATATTCCTATATTCAAGTATATTTTATCACAGGGTGCCTTGGAGTCAAAGCCTCCAGACTAGAGCAGTATTTTATTGTTAATGTTCTCATTTGGAAATGAGAATTGGGGAAATTTCTATGAGAAAAGGCTGAACAATGAAGGGATCAGTAGAGTGGCTAAATGTTGAGGATGTTGAAAAAGGGACAAATCAGACATTTTGCATGAAGCTAGGGTGAGCAAAGGGACTACAGCAATTATAGAGACAAACAGGAAACTGTAAAGGAGTCTCCAGACTTGCCATCAGGGCTATATGGGAGAAAATGCTTTTTATGCCTTCGTTTAGACTTACAGGTCTATAGCTTAGCTCCAATTGAACACTTGAAGTGATGGGACCATCATAGCAATCTTTTTATTCAATATTCAAACTTTTTAAAAAGTTTGACATTTTGGCACTGTTTTAATTAGCTCTGTATACATCAATTTTATTAATCCCTTTTCCTTCTGTGACCTTACTGAGAACACTGTCTTTCAGGCCTGAATCTTAGATACATGTAGCCTCCAGAGAATAATATGCACCAATAATTGTAGCTGTATTTGTCCCCTGCATACACTAAAATGAACACAATTCACTACTCAGCTTTATAGCATAAGATGTCATTGAAGTTAAAAAGGCAAATTCTGCCCATGCAGAATAATAGCAATATGGGAATTTTAATCATTGGCATATATCAGCATCATTGAATATGAAGGGTTAAACATATTTCTAATAGCAGGATAGATGTAGAATAGGAAGCAGAAAGCAAGGATCTGAGAATGACAGATTAAGATATACATTGTTGCCAACTACATTAAAGAGAAAAGTACAGAGATTCAAACAACAAGGTTAGTAGCAAAGTTCATGTTTAAATGACTGTGTTGACATACAGTGAAAATAAAAGTGATTAACGCATTCCCAGCTCTGATTTAACGTGTCATACTCCCTTGGGAATGTAGATCAGAGCTTCCATAGCACTTTTCAACTACTTCCAGGTAGAGAAAAAGGTTGGTGGTGTACCAAACCATGTATCAGAACTAAAGAAATACTTAGGGGCTGGGGGGGATGGAACTGGACAACATTCAGTATAATTTCCTTCCTTTGTCTGAACTGGTATCAAAATATTTTTTATACATAATAAAATTCACTGCAATGAAAAAAATGTGTTGTAACAAATATGAATTGAACCGATATTTTAATGAACTGGTAGAAGAATGGGTAAGTAGCAAGTGGAAATATTCCCAGGATTTCATGAATTTACACATAGAATCATAGAATCATAGAATAGTTAGGGTTGGAAAGGACCTTTAAGATCATCTAGTTCCAATCCCCCCGCCAT
>JAOSLQ010057218.1:3879-14583 GCA_025629905.1 Lorius lory | reverse complement strand
GGGGTTTAAGGTAATTAAATTGCTTTGGACTCATCATTCCCACCCAAATGGAAATCATAGGAATTCTGAAAACAACCATTCTAAGCCAGCATTTTATAGAAAATCCTTTGGTTTGCCACTGATTTTACTCTACATTTAGAGAAACATTCTACAAAAAAAATACTGTTCTGAAGCTTTGACTCCTTTAGACATCTTCAAAAGAGTAAGATGGACAATCAGTTCCAGTCCTAATATGACGTGAACTTCCTAAAAGCTTATATATTTCACATTCTAAAACATGTTTTGATAGCATAGACAAGACACTGTTAGCTGTCTCAAGCTGAAGATGATTCTGGAAATATCTTTATCTTTCCTCTACAGAGTCCTTTCACAATGCATTTCTGTTCAGTCTCACAATAAACCCAAAGAGTCACAGGAAATTTTCAGGTAAGACTAATAGGAAAAAAACCCCAAGATCTTATGTGTAGTTTCATATCTAAAACTTACAATTATGCACAAGATCTTATATTCAGTCAGATACAGTGAAATAACTGCAACTGCAAACATATTTGTCAAAATTCATATTTTTACATGGCATCCTCGATGTGTTCTGGGCATTATTTTTTCTCCTCCAATTTACAATTTTTAGCAATTTACAGTTTGAACACCGTACACAACAGTCACTCTGCTGATTTGTCATGCTCTAATTTATATGGCATCTTTGTGGCTCATCTGGATAACAAAGAAAATACAGTCGTTCCCATTCTACCATCTTCCAGTCACATACAGAGATGATGTTTACCAGTTCCATTATTCTAGATTCCTGCATAACAGTGTACACAGCAACATTCCATCCCCTGCAAAAAAGCTGTAGAGTAAGACATGTAACAGAGAGAAAAGTTTACCTGCAGTGTCACAATGTCTTGCCTAGTGAAGGGCTCATCTGTCAAAAGATCCTTGTAGCTCTTTGGTTTTATGTTCAGCTGCTCAACTGCCTAACAGCCAGGCAAAAGACAAAGATATTAAAAATTGGATTCTAATACATAAATATTACAAGTGAATAGGTGATACCAATAAAAGCTTAAAGTAAAAATAATAAAGAATACAATTTAACCCTTCATTTTCAACTGGCAGCTGCAATATTTTCACTGTGTGTTTTTAAGAGATGAGAAGCTTTTGGTTTTCACCCCTACAAAACTTAACAGTTCCATGGGGTTTGTTCTTTGGGTTTTACTTCTTTTCAAAAAGAACTTTGCAGCCTTTAACATTCCACAGTTCTGCGTATCATTGCAACCAAATTCATCACAAAAGTACGGCCAAAATAAAAGAAGTCTGGCTTGCAGTTTTCTGAGTTAAGTGTTTACAGATGGCACAAGACAGGCAGCTCTAACAAGGGGTCTGTATCTCCTCCTCTGTCAGCCCCCCTTGGGGAGACGTGCATGTGCCAGGCCAGAATTAGTCCCTCACACTCTATCCACCCTTACTGCTGCATCCAGCCTGCAGCAATGCTTCTGTTCACCTGAGAAAATTAAATGATGCTCAACAAAGCAGAGGCATGTTATTTCATAGTGACAATCCAACTGGAACAAATGCTTTGTTGTTATGAACAAATACATCATACAGTGAGATGACTGTGACTGTCTGCCTGCAAAAAGCCTGAATGTTATTCACCCAAATGTCCTCTATTCTCCTCACATGAAAGTGGTAATATTTTTCTAGTTTCTCCAAAAGTCCATAAACTAATTCTATGCTTATAACAAACCGATAAATGCTACACTACATGAGAAACAGACCCTCTTGGCACAGCTTGTTTAGGAAGCCTGGTATTATAAATCATACCAAACTGAACAATAATTTTACAATATCAACAAGCATTTAACAAAGATTTCTCTTAAACTCATTTTTGCCTTTTAACCACAGCAATCAAAGCATCATGCTCCCAGAAGGAACAGAAATTACTTTCTATTTTAACCTAATCTTGACTGCTCTCACAGCTGGGATAAAGACAGTTCAACTACAAGCAGAGCACATTTTCAAAACCATGATGAATCCAGTATTTTCCTTGATTGCAATGGTTTCAGCTTGCTCCTCTCTCAGTACCTGAAAGTCCTACTGGAATTTCTCATCAACAGATTTCAAAAAGCAGATGTTTCAGTGTTCAGATGTCTTACAGCACTGGATATGTATCCATTAACTGAAGCACTTATTTGCTGCTGAAAAGAACTAAATCTTGTTTTTACAGTAAGGCTTATGCAAACAAGTCACAACTAGAATTCTACTTGGGTTTGCACAAGTGTTCACAAAACACAAATAAAAATGCAGTTAAACTGTCCATTAAGGCATTCTCTCTGCACTTTCCCCAGCTCCAGTTAAAATACTATTTTTTATTCATTGATATGGACAGAAATGAGGCAATTTGTTTTGGTGATGATGCTGTATCAGAAAGAAGACAGCAGAAAATTTGTCTATTAATTCAACTGAGGAGCATATAAAAGCTACTCATTTTGGTTTAAGAATTCCATGCATGCAGATTAACTTAGGAAAAGGGTTTAAAAATGTCTTTTAAATCATACTGTAGGCTTCTTCATATACTGAAGGCAAAAGCTGGACAACAATTTGTGAAGTCAGTTCACCTCCTTGCACTTTAACCTCCCTAGCTGTAAAAGAAACTTTCCCATCTTTTTAAAGCATTTTGTAATCTTGAATGAAATGCATCAAGTCTAAAATGTTAATAATGAAATGCAACAGAGAACCTACCTCGTAGGCAAACACATTTCCAGTTGTCTTGATGGCCACAATATGAGAGTTATTGGTGAATACAGTAAACAGCACTGGACAGTGATATTTACCTGAAGGAGGGGAAAAAAGTCTAAATTTTACATGAAGTCCCTGCAGCTGTTTTGAAATAGCCAATTTCTGTCATCTCTGTGAAAGGTATTTACATTCAGTTTTAATAGAAGGTGTAACTTCAGTATGCATTCAATGGTGTTTTAACCATGCTTTGATTTTTCGATTCTAAATAGAAAAAGTAACATTAAGGGAATTACAAAGCAAGGAATAAAAATGCAGTTTTGAACTCTACTGCCTTCAATTCTCCCAACACAGAACTTTGTCCAACTGGCTTGATATCTATGAAGTACCACAATATAATAGTTATTGTTGTAACCAAAGCTGTGTTGATAGCCAGTATCTTGTAACGTGCCCAGTGCTCTCTTTTCAGTGTTGTTTCCAGGAATAAAAGTTTAGCTTATATCCTACAAAAAAGTTCGCAGCAGCTGTTGTGCTTTTCGGAGAGGAGAGTATTTTGTATTCAAATGTGGCAAGCAGAATGCCATTAAATCTGAACACGTTATTCAATAAGGAACCCAGCTTCTGCTCTAATCAAGCTGTGAATTTTCCCAGGAGGGTCAGCATAAATATTAAGCATGTCAACAACAAGCAAAATGATGGAAGGCAATGTACAAGGAAAAAGAAAAATGTCTGGATCATCTCAGCAGAAAGCAATTAGAAGAAGGTTATTAATACTTGATCAGTTTGCTAGACCCAGGGGTTTGGGTGAGACTTCTGCAATATGCTGGGTATATTTGGTTCTTTTTTTCTTAATTACCATCTGAAAATCAAAACCAGCAGGGAGACCAGAATAGAGGCTGCTCAGAGCACCTGCAGGCAGGAGGGGCAAGCACCTACAGAGTATTTACCATTAACTGATCAGCAAGAGGAGGCACTCCGACCTCCAGCACACGGATGCAAGTAAAAGCTGAAGACTGTTTCTGTTAATGTCATCAGAGCTGAAGGAAAACCATTGACACAAGGGACTGAAATTCAAGAGGAAGTTAAGGAAGGGATTTTTGGAAGTGGCAGTGGGGTATGGCCCAACTGGTGGATACAGACACATGCTGGTAAAATGTGAGGCCTCACCCCAGCTGCATGAAAGAGAGCAAATCACCATGCTTTCAGTTCTAGCAAAAGCAGAGCTGCTGAAGGCACACACTTGTTCTGGGTAGAAGATGCTCAGCTAAGGAGGGGCTCATTAAATGGAAGAAACTACAATATCTGAAGACCTTTTTTATCATACAGGTGTGAGCAGAGATGATCCTACATATGTAGCAACCATTCTGCATGTTAAGATTTAAAGAAAAAATTAACAGTGGACAGAAATGTGACATTTTACTCTTCCTGTTTTGTTGCATCTTCCCTTGATCAATTAATGACACAGCATGAACCGTTTTAAGGAAAAAGCTCCTGAAACTGTGTGGCTGGCATCATTCCACTCCATAGGAACCAGACTTCTTTAAGGAAAGCACAGTATCACAGTATCTTCAAAGACTCTGGCCACAGTGACTATCAATAATTTTCTTGAGACAGATGGAATACAAAACACAGAAGAAAACCATCAGCTAGAGGAAAGACCTTGTAGTCCTTTGGCAAGATAAGGAGACAGACACTCCAGAATTTTATGCTCACCAAGACATTGCAACTCTCATTTCAAAGAAATCATTATATGCCTTGTAAAAGATTAACTCACCTCCACTCTTTTTTATTCCTAGCATCCTCTCTCAGATGGCAGATTCTGTATCTTTAACCATGCAGAAATAAAACTCGAGGTTGCTGTCTTTTGTGCTACAATTCATAAAATCCCACGTGTTCATTTAAGTCTAATTCTTTTTATAAGCAAAAAGTTGCTCAAAAGCAAGCGAACAGCAAATATTGTCATAGGTAAGGTAGAAAACAAAATGGTAACATATTATAGAAATTCAGACTTTTCTGAAACTTTTCCTTAAAGTGAACAGTACTTTACTGCAGTAGCAGCTATAGCAAAGTGAAAATGCTGAACACTTTACAGCTCCCCGGTGCAAGGAAAAACAGAAATGGAACTTTCAAGGTAAATACATCACTCACAAGAATCAGTCATTTAAAAAAAAAAAAAAGAAAAAATCAGATAAGAACTTGACAGAGAACACAAATAGGTAACTTTACCATGAGTAAGACAGTCCAGGATTTATTGAAGTGCTCATTAAGAAGAGAAAAACAACCAAGCAAACAAAAAGAAAAACCCACAGAAAACGACTGCACTTACCTTCACTGTTTTTAGCAAAATTCAGCTTTATCAGTGATTTGGCATCTAGTTTCTAAAAAGAAAAAAAAAAGGCAGCATTAAAAAAATTAATCACAACCAAATCTAGCCATGGAAATAAAAGGAAACTGCAACACCAGTGTTAGGATTCTAATGATACGTAATTTATTAATAAGATATTGCAAGTTCTCTGAAGCATCAGAAACCTGGGAGTTTAAGGCACAGGCAGTCCACAAAAACAAGGCTCACAGAGCCTGAGAGCTGGGATACATTTATTTACAGCGTTGTAGTTTGACACAGTACACTGCTAACAGTGAACCAGCTCGAGATGTCGCAGAGCTGTCTTAGCACAAACTGAGAGTTCGCATGAAAAGCTAACAGGGAAAGATCACTGCTGCTGCTGAGAAGTGACAATTCAGAAGGGACCTCTGATAAAAGTCATAAAACCACCAAACCATTTTGGTAATCAATCTCACTATCTTTTCTGAAATGACTGTAATTTTTCTTTTATTTCTGTAAAAGTGTAGCAGAGCCCATGGAATAAACAGCAATAATGAAAAGAAACAGAGGCACATATTCTCTGGAAAGGTGCGTGGGGTCATGAAGGGAATCTCAGGAGGGGTCTTTGACCACTTAATCCCCAGGTAGCAATTCCACAGAAGAGGGAACTGAGATGGCAGCTGAGGTTGGGGTAATGTTCCCCAACTCCAGAGAGAATGCTGCAAACTAAGTTAGCTCCTGCTCTCTCAGGCTTCCTCAGAATGTCTATGGCATCTTCCTGTTGCCCTCTCTCTGGAAGGGCTGACACAAGGAGGGAAGAGCTATCAGGCGGGCAAACAATTTCGGATGATCAAGCTGTTCCCTCCCCACAGCCTTCCCCAAGATATTAAAGCTGCAAGCACACCCAAACCAATGGTGAGCCTTCAGTAACACGACAGGCAAGCCCATGTATGCCAGTCCTTTCATAGGGTTGGTGTGGGATTTTGGCACCTCACTGGCATGAAGGGGCATACCAAGAGTGGGGTCACCCCACCAGCACAGCCCACCAGGATGGTCAGGCAGCACTTGACTGGGGCACCCAGAGACAAAGTCCAGCCCAGTAAGCTGCAAGGCTGAGCCAGGATCTCAGATATATAAAGAAACCCCAACAAATGCTTTGATTGTATCAGCTGTCAGCGACAGTTTCACTGCCAAACTGATTGTTAAAAGCACACACAGCACAGGCCTTTTGAAGGAAACAACTGGTTCTCTTCTCAAAACAGTCACCTAACAGATCAGGGAGGTTTTTATAACCCAGACAGCTCTTTATAAACAGCTATGAGTGGAGATCTGGCAGCCACAGTGCCGACACTGCCAGTTCAATCATTATGGCAAAAAGTGATAAAATCATGTGAAACTAAGTCAGTGGGCTCTTTCTGCCTAATCAAAATTCATGTTCTTGGTTCAGAGAGTACACGTAATGACAGCTGGACACAGTCATTTATAGGAAGACAGTTCTCAAACTGTTTTCAGCCAACTGGCAGGCTCATTCGTGGCCACAAAGGTAACGCTCTAATTTATCAGCAAGAGCAGCAATGAGGGCTAATAGGAATAAGATGGGAAGGGGAAAAAAAAACCAGTTTAGGTTATATTTAATTAGGCAATGGAAGATCAGGGCTGCTGTTTTTCCTTATGTGGATTCTCAAAAAACAATCCCCAAACCCCAACATCTGCACACTGCTGGGGTACAAAGACAGCAAATGCAACAGCAGCTTCTGCAACAACTTAAATGAATGCAGAGCTTTATTCATTTATTTATCATCCTAAAGGAACAAAATTATCATAGTAGTAGTAGTAGAGAAACAGCAGAGTTGCCAAAATGAACATATGATTCTGGACAGATCTATTCAACCTAAACAACTATTAATACAAAGCAGCATCCCTCTGTGCACATGTTGTGCAACAGCCCAAAAATTACGTTCCAGAAAAAGCTTCTTTAGAAATAAAACCACTGGCAACATTGATAATTTGAGGGAAGGCCTTTAAATTATCTTCCTGGCAGACTTATCCCCAAAACATGTAAGCAATCATCTTTAAACAAAAATGGAAACAATTCCCTAAGAAATGGTTTAGCACAAGCGAAGATCCAGATTTATACCTTGACAGAAATTTAGTGGAAAAGACAGACTAAACTGCTGTACAGACTTTAAAGGCAGCAAAAGCTGTAGTACATTCTTTCATCTGTCAACATAAGATGTACTGTTAGAAGTGCTGCCAAGTCCTCAGACTTGCACTCTGTACCCAGGGAAATAGTATGGTATTTCAGGTCACATCTTTCTATAATGTGGAAAAAGGTTAGTTTTCAGCACCAGTTACTCATGGTGAATCAGCTGCTTGTGCTGCCATCTGCTCCAAAATGAGACCAGCATTTATACAGTCATATGTATCAACAGTAAACGAAGAAATAGTGATTTTCATATAGGAGTTGAAATACGCACAAAGCTTGGAGTCTTCAGTAGAGTTTTCATCCTTAAAGAACTGCTGTATATGAGCATTATAAACTTTTACTGCTGCAGACTGGCCTCCTATCAAGTTTGTATACAAGAAGTGACTTTGGTGTGTCAGTTCATGCCCTTTGGAGTAGCTCTGCGTTTTGGCGCAGCTGGCAACAGCTTTGTGCCCAAGCACTCCTGTACCAAATCATGACGGAATTTACAGCTACTGATAAAGGAAGTTGTTTGTGCAATGTATTTATGAAAAGAGATGGAAACAGAGCAAGTTGTATATAAGAAAATATTGGGGGAATCATAATTAGGGCAACAACTCAAGAATATTTTGAGAAACTGATTGACAAGTCTTGATGCATGGCAAGACAAAAGGGGGACTTAGTGTTTTGTCAAAGGAAATCTTTCGAGAACCAGAATGGCAAAACCAGGTGATGATCTGCTACAGAGGATTGCTATGGCCTACAAAGGCAGCTGTGCCCGAGACCAGGGTGCATGGTCAGGCAACTGCACATGGAACAGTGACAAAGAAGGAAGTCCAACCTGCATGCTGCGACTTCCAATAGGTCCAGTTTTAAAAGACATACAGATTACACAGGAAACTATGAAAGAATATGATATAGAAAACCTCTCTTTTTTTTTTCCTCTCAAATTATGAATTTCACACGAAAATAGGGTTATTTTGTGTGTGGGTGAATCTGCTTTTATTTTTTTTCCGTTAAAAGTCAAAGCTTTCCAGCACCATCACACAGTTTGTTGCCATGGAAATGACCATTATGCCACAAACAGGCACTGGTCTTCACAGGAGGAGACAGCAGGAGCAAATGAGTCCTAAGATGAGTTAAAGTAGTTGTTTTCATGTCTGTCCTATTATTAATAAAGCATGAGAGCTCAAATACTGCATACACAGCTCAAGTTCAAAAATCATTTCCAACCTGTGTTTCCCCAACATACACCTACCATCCAGTTTAAGGCAATCTCCTGTGAAGAAAGCAAGGGCAAAAAAAAATGTTTATTAAAAACACTTGATCTAATTAAAATTCTAAATTCTTAACGAAATCGAAAGGCCACAAGCATCTGCCACTTCCCTTAAGCAGAAATAAGAGCTGCATATTCACTTCTAAAAATATTTTATGCAAGAATACTGGAAAGAATACTACGTGCATCTCACAGCACGTAGTGCCAGCTGCTCCACAGCAAGGAAGGGCTAAAAAAACAAACGCAAAACCCATGCAAGCTCTTTTCTCAGCTGACTCCTCTCTCACAGGCACACTTCCACAAAGGCAGCCAAGGCTACTTTTGGCCATGACCTACTTTCTCGCAGCAGCGCGAAGCCCCACAGCCTTGTGCTCTCATCTGTCAGCTGACAGCACTCGCTCCTGCGGGATCCCAAAGGGCAGCGTCCTGTATTGATACCCAAAGTAGAGGTTACTGCAGCGTGTAGGTTAGTGGGGCACTGTGGCAGCCTGTGGGTGAAGCATGCCGATTGTTCCGAATTAAAGCATTCTGCATCATCACTGTGTGTCTCATGAAGATATGACCTACAATCCCCGCACATCAATTAGTTACACTCTTTGAATTTCTTTGGTCTGTGGCTGCACGTTCTTCTTGTTAATGAGGCTCTGACCCTGTTGGATATGCACCAGCCTGAAAAGCAATCAAAATGGGCTCATTTGATTCTCTGTCCGCACACGAGTAGAGCTGGTAACGTGCGGCAAGAGCTGTATTTAGTAAATGCAGACTTTCACACTATCAACTGTAACTGAGTCAGTGTTAACATGTTCAACACTTGGGGATCAGACACCCTCCTGAATGGCCTCTGGCAGAAACACACAATAACCCAGTGAAGCTATCATGAGGGAAAAATAATGTGTCGTGTCATGTCTGAACTGGTTGATAACACGAGGACCAAATAATCCAGTGCTGGCTTGGCCATTTGGTGGGTTCTCACTCACCAAAACAAGCAACACAGTTACCTCAAATAGTAGAGAAAGCCAAACCAAATACTGATATTAAAACACAATGTTGCTTACCAAGTACTAAATTTAACTTAAGAGCAGCAAACTAATTTTGTATTAAATTCTTTGGCTCCTTTAAAAGTGAAACCTGTTACTCCTTGCACAACTTAACATTTTAAGAAGCCCTCTGACAATTTTCTCTGCTATAAAACCTTCAAGAAATATGGTATGGGGATAAGAGCTGAATGAATGGTATTAGAATAACTCCATGTATAGTGTTACTTATTCCAGATTTTGTAAATGGATTTAATGATGATAAAAGGCACTGGAAGTCCTCAGCAAGCCTACACATTATGGCAATGGGACTGGAAACAGCAGTGGGGTTTTAACAAGATAAGCCAGCTTCACGTAGTTTAACACTTGATGAAAAATTTGGGGTCAGCATCCACGAGGCCAAAATAGCCTCATGATTCAAGGTATCATTTCTACATTCAGTTCAACAGCAAAAAATGCCAGATATTTCTCAAGTGGACAACTGCCTACCAAATGCTAAAACCATGTCCTCAATTCACATTCTTGGATGAAGCTGCTGTTCAGCTGCAGCTTTCATCTATTACTGAACTGGTATGGAAATGGACACAAAAGATCCTTCATTACCCACTTCCAGACCACTGTATTTCCATATTTAAATTTTAATTAAACTGACACCATATGGTCACCAAAGCCTTGTCCAGAGAATCATAAAGATATGCTTGATAACACACATGGCTCACAGCTACTAGCAATAATGTTGCTCTATCAAAGAGCAAATTAACAAATTACCATGAGAAAAAGATGTGTAGTTTCATGTGCAAGATTAAACCTCCAGCCTTAATGCAGTCAGAAGTCTATGAATCCAGAGACCCACAGCCAAATACAACATTATTCATGGAAAATAAAGCTTTGTAGAAGCATCAAAAAGCTGGTCTCCAATTCTAGTGAAAAACAGGCAAGTAAGGATCAGTGGGAAACCTCATGCTGGATCTCATTTAAGGTTAGAACGTTTCACAGCTGCTAGTTTTTTAAGTGCCACAATCACAAAACCTCATCCAACGTGCACACTTCCACACAGAAAAGGAAAAAAAAAAAAAAAGAGACCATCTGTTTAGTCTGTAAAATCATAGTTAGGGTTGGAAAGGACCTTAAGATCATCTAGTTCCAACCCCCCTGC
>JAOSLQ010057214.1:0-12500 GCA_025629905.1 Lorius lory | reverse complement strand
TGACAAATCCGGGCTATCGCGTTTATTTGCGCTTCGTCCGGGGAGACAAAATGATGTCCCCTACGACAGCGGCGACGTTCACTTCCCGGCCCATAGAAAACAAACCCAGGGTCGGTCTCACAAGCTGTGTCGGCAAGCTCCGCTGCTGGCTTTGCCGGGCGGCGATGAGCGAGCCGTCACCTGGGAGGCGGCCGCCGCGGCCCCATCATCCATCGTCCGCAGCACAAAAGACCGAGGCAGGGACAAATCTGTTTTTAGAATGGGAATTAGCCTCCCTCCCCTCGGCGTGGCGGGCTCCTCCGCCCCCCTCACCGCCGCGCCGGCCGGCAGCGCCGGCTCGGGCTCTCCGCCGAGCCTCGTCGGCTGTCCACAGGGAATTCAGTTTGCGGCCGCTGGCTGGGCGCGGAGTCCTACAGAGCCGGCCTAGCGCCAGACCCCCGGGCCTGGGAAGGGAGTCGGAGCTCCCCTGGTCCCGCAGATCGGCCGGGGGCTGCGGAGCCCCTCTCCGCTTTCCTCCGGAGAGACGGGAGAGGAAGTTTTGCTTCACTTTTCAGTTTTGTTTTTGCTTTTTGGGGGTTTTGAAGTTGTTGGATTTGGCTTTCGTTTGTTTGTTTAGGTTGGAATGGGTTTATGTACTTTTGTTGTTGGCTTGTTGTTTTTTTTTTTAAGCACTAGACCGGAGTGCAGCAGGGTCTCAGGGACACTCTCTGTCCCTCATCCCCTCTCTCCCCCCGAGGTTGCCATCTCCTGTGCACTCCCACCGGCGGCCTCTGCCCCCCGCAGGCACGGTAGCCCGCTCTGCCGACCTTCTCTGCCCCCCCACACCGAGCCAGGCACCGGTGCTGACGGAGAGGGAGGTCTGACCTCGGGGACCCCATCGAGAGAACAAGATGCCCCGATGGGAGGAAAAGACTCTGTCTGCACATCAAGTGCTCATGCAGTGCCCTGGGAGCCAGGGATAGATCCCCCGAGCAGCATGAAATTCAGGCTCAGCTAACCTAGCACAATAGTCTCAGCTTGCACAGACATGTCTGAGCCACACCAGGGTGGTGCTTCCCACCTAATTTCCAGTGGTTTATTGGGGGTCCTGTTGGATCTCTGGGCACATTAGTCTCAGCTCTTGCCACACTGCCAGTGAGCTGCTCTTGCCATTTACCCAATGGGTTGCTTTCATGTGGGACAGGGCTGGTCTTTTGGTCTGCACTGTGTATTTCCTTTCCACTGAGACACCTCATTGTCTAGGAGGCGGAAGGGAAACTTATCAATATTAGTGCCCTGTAGGAAGGTCTTGAACTGCTCCTCATGGCTGGTGCAGAACAGGAGCGTTGTTGTCTTCTCCCCTCCTGAAACCTAGAGTATATTTTCCTGTTGGTGTGCTTCTGGCAACTCCACTGCTCAGAGGTGACCCCTATAAGCACACACAAGTCCTCCAAAGAGGTAGCCTGTGGAGGGGCAAGCACAAGTGCCCTGTTTGGTGCAGCTTGACTTGTCCCTTGCCTGCAAGAAACAGTGGACTGGAGCTCTACAGCCAGGTTACTCCATGCTTTGGCCTGGCGAGTCTCAGGGTTTCCCGGCCCTTCTGGCTACTGGCTTTTATTTTGTCCGAGAAGTCCAGGGTCACTCTTTCTGGGAGCTGCAACTCCAGCACACTGCCACATGGCTGTCCTACAAAGCAGAAAGACAGGGGGCTGCTTGCTGGCAGCACAGAAAGAGAAACCATGTATGGGAGCCTCATCAGGTGGCTCTGGACCTGGGCAGACCAGCCAGCTCCCCACGGTTCCCTGCAGACTGGCCCAAAACCCCCCGTTCATGTTTAGCAATGCGGCTTATATACACACGCAGATGCTAAGTGCATACCCAAGAGACTGTCCCAGAGAGAGGCATCTCCCCAGATGCTAGCTCTGTGCAGCTATACAGAAATACAGTTTTTTCACATTGAAACATTTATTTTTCCTCCAGATGTCCCGGTAATTAACGTGGAAGGATGCACTCTGTTAAATGTGTGAGGGAGATCATGGTGCCTCACAAGTCTACAGGAGTCCCTGGAGAACGGAGTACCAGATGGCAGTGGTGAGGCTGTGATGAGTGCATGTGGGTGTATAAAACAGGCCTCATCAAAAGTCTTCTGAGAGACTATCGCAAGAGAGAAGCTGGTCACAAAGAGAGAGAAGGGCAGGTTGTGGTAGAAGGAGGTGGCTCCAAAGTTGCCTGGTTGTTGTCCTGCACTGGCCAAAGGGCAAGTGTGACACAGGTGTTTTGGTCAGAAATTCATCTCCTTTCTGGGCTCATCATAGTGTATCACCAGCTGTAGTATTGCCAGAAGTCCTGGTCTGCTTATCTCATGGGGGAGAACTACAGAAGAGCAGAGCAATGTATGCAGCATCTGACAGAAGGAAAATAGTCTTGAATCTAGAGAGTCAGTCACTGGCACCTGTAAACCACAGACAGCAACAAGAGGGAAACACTCAGGAGCTAAAGGGCAACAAAGTGATACGAGAGCTTGAAGCATTCACAGAGTCTGTTTTCCACTGTGCAGATGCGGAGCTCCTCACTTCAGAAAGCCTCAGATCCAGAAGTGTAAATTAGTTTAAAAACAAAGTGGTAAATCCGTCCTTAGTTCAGGACAGCCCATGGGGTTTGTCCATGCAATAAATTCCTAAGGCGCAGGTTGTTGAAGGCTAGGAGACTGCAGGGAAGTGTCGCTCCTAGCTTGCTTGGCCCTCATGATTTTTTTCTTTCCATTCTGGCACATTTTACTCTCTATATAAATCAGATTGGTTTGGAATACTTCAATAACAATGATGACATAAGAATTCATAATTAAATGGCTTGTTTCATCCAAGCGCTTCAGAGCACTGCTTAGATGTTGGTTAGGCTGCAAAACAGCATTGAACTAATGCTGCAGTTTCTTTGCTTTATATTTAGTAAAAACTGTGTGCACCCGTGGACAAGCAGATGGAAAGACATAAGAAAATTATTTAGATAGACCTTCATTCAGTGGAAGTTCTTCCCTAAATACAATGTGTTGCAAAAAATTACACTGGCAGTTTGAAAATCAAAGGAAACTGAGATGACAACTGCACTGGAAAACTGTAAGGATATGATAAAATTAAGTACAACTTACTGGGCTGGGTATTCTTAGTTTGATTTAGTGTAGGTTTGCATCAGGTTCATTTAAATTTAATAGAATTGCTTAGCTGACAGTGAAATAAATTACTTTGAGGTTACATGTCCTTCCACTTTTTATTGGACTTCAGAAACAAAAGATGCTGTTGCCTCAGCAAGCATCTAGCAAAAACCTGATGGAAACATCTGATGTATCTGCCTTCTCTAAAGGCTCCTCTTACCTGTCAAAGCTCACTCGCTTTTTGTCAGGAGTGAGTGTCAGCATGATACTGGAGCATGCCCAAGGCTTTTTCTCAGACAGGTGTAATATGTTCAAGTCTGAGAGAAGACACATCTCCCAGTGACAGTAGTGCAGCCCTGCCTTGCATTCGCAATATACAGGCAAAGAAACAATCTCAGTAAGTCCCTAAATGCCAATGGCCATGGAGTGGCAACGAAGAGGAGGGTTTCAGTCACTGTTGGTGGAAGGATATCTCCCACATAAAACTTGGCAGAATTCACAGAGCTTGTGTTTTCCAAATAGATCTAGCCAGAAAGCTCAGGTGTCCCTGCTTGTAAAACCAAAGATGTTGGAAAGCACAAAGCACCTCTTCCAATTAATAGAAATACCTGAGCCCATTTATGGACTCTGGGACCTATTGAGAGACTTGCGAAGTCATGGAAACGAATGAGGAGAGATAGCAGTTGGGGCAGTGATCATGGGTTGTCACTGGATGGAATATCACTGATTTTCTCATGTGTAGTCTAGCCACAGAGAGATTGCAAGGTGCTGAGCTAGAAGAAAAAGCAGAATAAGTAGATGCATGACTATTCCTCCTACTGTTCACAGTGAAGTTAACAGAATCTTCTGTTTCAAGGTTATTGGTGGATGTAAAAGAATCAATCAGACAACAGAGAAAAAAAAAAAAAAGGAAGTTAAAGGAACTGGGAAATATTTTTGCTTGTCAAAAGACAACACATTTTAAAATACCCTCTTGATAGTCACAGATATCCGTTAATTCAGGAAAAACTGCTTGCCAGGCTTTACAATGCACAGAGAAGCAGGTCTGTAACTTCATCAGTGTCCAGAATGTCTGGAAATAAAACTTCCCAGAGAAGACAGAGAGTTTGTTCCTTTTTGTTACTGATCTGCTACCAGATAAATGTTTACTCATTTGACATGAAAGAAAAAAAAGAGAAATCCTGAGAGTGACAACTTGTCTTAAAGGAAATTATCCAGATGTAAACTAGGGCTCGAGTACTGTTATATATCAGTATTAATCCTTATGTAGATATTTGTATTCTGATATACTTCTTTTAACCTTGTAGTATGAAGGAAATGCTTTGAGAAAAACTAAAAAGCCATTTTACTCCAGCATGAGGACATATAGTGGGTTTTCTGGAGTTTTTGTTTCAGTAGTGCCACTGGAAGCAATGAGCATCCCTGGCAGATGAGCCTTAGGAATTGTGCCTAAGTTACTAAAATACCTGTTTTGGGAGCAGGCAATTTTCTGCCTAGGATTTTGTACATCCAAAGATGGAGGAAAGAAACTGATTGCCCTTTGATTGAAGCCAAACCTTTCTTGAAGTCCAGATACATGCTTGCCTTCAGACACAGTTAAGTGACAATGAAAACAACCTTTAATATTTCACCGTAGCAAAGAAATCTATTTTTTTCTGAGCTTAAATATCTAAATAAGAATTGTTCCACTATTTGTAAGACTGAAACAGGGTGAAACTCTGCCGAAACATGGTCAAAGTAACTATCTGCCAGAGAAACATAGTGGTCTTTTAGTGGAGAGTTGTAGATTATATCCAGGCATCAGCTCTTTTCCTTCAAAGTGTGTCAGTGGATCTAGAGTTCTGTATGGCTCAAAGCCGAGATCTATGAAGTATGGTCATTTCCAACAATACTGAACAAATTTAAAATAGCATGCATGCTGGGAAGTTTCAAATACAGAGAGGCACACATTTGTTGCACAGAGAGCACGGAGCTCCTTGCTGAAATATTCCTCTTGTTCTAGTCACCACAATATCCTAAGGAGGACATCCACATAAGCCATTAAATAGTTTTTGTTACCTTTGACGTACTCTGACAGCTCTTGACGTTTTTCAGTCTGTGGTACCAAAAAGAAATTTGCACTGGGGCTGTTGATAACTAAACCCTACATGTAGCCTTGCATCCTGCACGGCTGCTTTTCTTAGTCACCTTTCACAGGTGCTTTTAAACAAAAACCTATAGGTCTCTGAAACACAAGCTGATCAAGAAAATTAACTGGGCAGTTCAAATCTGTTATCAAAATTCTGGATGAATGTACCAAGCATACTTAGCGGAGCTATAGAGACCATCCCCTTTGGATTCTTCTTCATACAAGCATTTTGTTCTAAAGATAAATTTTCTATTTAAGGGAGGGCCTTCTGCCTTTGAAACTTTCTCAAAGACACTGTCTTTTCTTACCTGATGCACTGCATATGCTGAAGACAATTTTCTCACTATTTCCCAGCTGAGCCTCGTTCAGACCACTATTTTTCCCACATTGGCAGCCCCAGTCCTGTTGACTTGCAGAGAGCTTGAAGAGAGATGTGCCAGCCTCTCTGCTCACTTTGCTGTGACTTGCTCTTTTACTGCACTCAGAAAATACCTGTGAACTCACGATACTCAAACAGAACAATCTGGCCTAAGTACACATATGGTGACTTTCTGAAGCTTCAGCAACCAAGCCCTTAAGTAGGATCCAATTAAGCAGGATCTGGTCCAGTTGACTGGGCCAGTGTTGGTTCTGACAACATAGTCACATTGCTCTCCTGAATCAGTATGATCACTATTTCTATCTTGGGTGTAGAAGAACCCCCTAGAAGGTCAGACAAGGTTATACTGAAGTATCACCTCTGTCTCTCAGAGGCAGACAAACCAACACACTACACTTAAAGCAACTTATCTTTCAGATAAATAGTACTTATTGCACCAATATCACACAGCAGGGAAAAATCATAATAGAGGACACACACTGAAAACAAATGTATTTAAACATAACCACATGTTCTGTGATTCCACAGGGCTGTCTTCAAAGTAATAATATTATTTGTAAAACACCTCCCTTGGCAAATTTTGCTGGGCCATGCAAATACTGCAATAAAAGTGTCATTTGGAATGTTATGTAAAATCATTCAAGTAAAACTGCAAATGAGAAGAGCAAATAAAGGAGCCTGAGATAGAGAAAATGTGTCTAGATACCACTGAAAGACTTGGGATCAAGAGGGATCTACCTAGAAAATATCTGTGGAAAGAAAAGTAGGTAGCTGCCTAGGAGAGTGGTGGGGAAGCCAAAGGAGAAGCAGGGAAGTGGTGATGAGCACTAGTAATTTTAAGCAGGAAGACAGGCTGTCAAAGTAATACCCTATTGCTGTAAGAGAGGTCTGTATAAAAAACAAATAAGAAAGCTGGCAGTGGCCAAGGCTCAAATCCTTAAGAGTAATAGCCCAGAAAATATGCACCAAGCCGATGCCCTGCCAGGTTTGTGTTTGAGTCTGTCTCTCTTCCTCCTTTGAACACCCACTCATCTGAACAGCTAGGATCACATATGGTGCAGGGGTCCTCCCACACCATGTGCAGCGCAGAGCACAGATTTTGGCAGAATTGATTGTGGCCACAGGTGACCCATGGAGAACTTGCTGTTGAGCTCTAGGACCTACCAGTTAAATGATGCTGACTGTAGCTTCCCAGCTAGCTGCCAATTGTATGGAAAAAGCCAGCTATATTAAGTATTCTACTTATTTCTATACTTACTGATAAGGCAAACAGTTTAAATTTTGTGGAGACCTTACGAGAATACAAATGCCATAAAGATATTAATTTAGGGCAGCTCTGTCTATTGACACACACCCTCAGTGCTGGACTTCTTCCTGGCTTTGGACACTGATTTCAGCAGTGACGCTGGCTTGCTCAACATTCACAATTGCAATTAAAAATAGACCTTTCCACCAAATCCAGACAGACTTTTACTGCAGGAGACTACAACCACAAGGTCAGAGAAGGCACCCGGCTATGACTGGGAAGCTGTAATGGGGGACAAACTTGTCCTGCACACCAGTATTTTCTCAATAATTTTTAGTTAGTTAATTAGTTATTAAGTTATTTTCATTTTCTCAATAAATAATTGTAAACTTTTTATCTTTTCAAGGAAGTCTTTTTTTAGCTGCTCGTACACCTAGCAATGGTACTGATTCTGGAAACAGAACACTTTCCCACCTACTGATTCATCTTCCCTGCTCCTGCCACTGAGGATGTAAAAGTGCTTTAGGGTTCTTGCTGTCAACATCAACAGGTCAGCCTGTCAACCAGGGCGGGGGGAGCTCAGCGTCCAGGAGCCCCAACTCAGGGCGCCAAGAGCCACCGAGGGAGCCTCAAGGCCTTGACAGGACTCACCCAGGAGCCGGCAGCTCCGCTGACGGGAGCAGGGACTCACAGGGGGCAGAGCCAGGAGGAGCGGCACCAGCCCTGAGTGAGTAAAACCTGCCCCAGGGAGCGCGAGTGAACGGAGCGGGTCGAGGCAGTTTGCGTGGCAGTTCGCGCGGGCAGGCCAGCGGGATGGTGAGCACTCGCCTCACGGCCACAGCAAGGTCTGGGAGCTCTGCCCTGGCTGCCCCAGCAATGCCCGGCGTAGGCACCCAGACAGAGCCCGTGAGAGGGGAGGCTGCAGTGCAGAGCTCGGGGTGTAGAGAGTGCCTGCGCTGGTCTGGTGAGGGAAAGGTGCAGAATGGGCAGGGCTGCACTCGCTGCTCTCTGATGGAGGGTCTCCTGCAGCAGGTGGCTGAGCTGCGGGATGCTATCAATGGGCTGCAAGATGTCAGGGGAGCTGAGAGGAAGCAGGACTGCTTGCTCCAGGCCCAAACTGTGCAGGGGCCTCAAGCGTCCCCTCTAGCTCATGGAGGAAAGAAGGAGGGCGTTAACCCAGGAAGCTGGGAATTAGTAAAAAAGAAAAAAAAAATCCAACAAAAATAGGAGGAAGAGGGCAATTAAAAGCAAGGGGCTTCCTTCTAAATCTGTTGTCCCCGCCCAGAACCGCTTTGCTGTCCTGCAGGGGGCTGATGATGAAACGCACTTGCACCAGAAACAGCCGGCTGGTGCACTGATACAGAAGATCTCTACTGGTGCTGCCAGAAAACAGTGATGGGTTGTAGTAGTAGGGGACTCTGCCTTGAAAGGGACAGAAGCGCTCATCTGTTGGCCTGACCTGGTCGCAAGGGAGGTGTGTTGCCTACCTGGGGCACGGATCAGGGATGTTGAGGAGAGGCTGCCTGCTCTAGTAAACCCGTTTCTAGTGATACATGTGGGTGCTAGCGATATAGATAGTAGTAACCTGGGGAACATAAAGAAGGATTACAGAGCCCTGGTAGAGGTGGTTAGGAGCCCTGGAGCTCAGATTGTCTTTTCATCAATTCTCCAGGGTACAGGGGAGGACCTTAAAAAAGCTAGGAGGATTGGCCAGGTTAATAAATGGTTAGAACAGTGGTGCCATAGTCAGGAGTTTGGGTGTCTTGAACACGGGACCCAAGTTTGTAGGCCAGGTCTACTGGGGGCTGGTGGAGCTCAGCGAGTTTGCTGATGATACAAAGCTGGTGGGAGTGGCTGTACTGTCATTCAGCAGGACCTTGATAGGCTGGAGAACTGGGTGAAGAGAAACCTGATGAGGTTCAACAAGGGCAAGCATAGGGCATTGCACCTGTGGACAAAGAATGCTGAGTACCAGTACAGGTTGGGTGCTGACCTACTGGAGAGCAGTTGAGCTGAGAAGGACCTGGGAGTACTGGTAGATGATAAATAGACTATTAACCAGCAGTGTGCCCTTGCAGTCAGGAAGGCCAATAGTAACCTGGGGTGCACTGGGAGGAGTGTGGCCAGCAGGCTGAGAGAGGCAATCCTCCCCCTTTTTTCGACCCTAGTGAGGCCACATCTGGAGTCCTGTGTCTGGTTCTGAGCTCCTCAGCACAAGAAATTTTAACGAGCTACCTTAGAGCGTCCAGTGGAGGCCACAAGGATGATCACAGATGCAGAGCATCTCTCTTATAGGGAGAGACTGCGAGAGCTGGGCCTGTTTAGTCTGCAGAAGAGATCTCATTAATGCATATAGATATCTCAAAGGCAGTTGCCAGGATGGTGCCAGACTCTTTTCAGTTGTGCCCAGTGACAGGACAAGGAGCAATGGCCATAAACTGAAACACAAGAAGTTCCACTTCAACAACAAGGAAGAACTTCTTTACACTGAGCATGACAGAACACTGGATCAGGCTGCCCAGGGAGGTTGTGGAGTCTCCCACTCTGGAGACATTCAAAACCCACCTGGATGTGTTCCTGTGTAACCTGCTCTAGGTGGCCCTGCATTGGCAGCAGGGTTGGACTGGATGATCTCCAGAGGTCCCTTCCAACCTTAATGATTCTGTGATTCTGTGATTCCACAATCCCGTGATTCCACTCATCTGAAGGAAAAGAAAGAGGGTAGTGGGAAAACCAGGATGTAATGGGTTCAGTAAATGAAGAAATTAGAAAAGGAAGGAGAGGAGCAAATGAGTTATAAGCTCTGGAAAAATGGTTCTCTTTGAGAACCTACAACTGAGTAACTACAAACACCATTATTCTTGCACACACCGCAGAACAGCTATGAAAACCTTGGAATATGAGCATCTCATTTCTTGAAATAGCCTGTAGGAAAAGATGAGAGCCTGATGTTACACTTGCTGCATTAGATTTGTAATCAAGATTACATGCTGAGGGTTTGAAATGTCCGTCCTCATTAATCTTTCAAACTGGAACAAGTTAGCTTAATTTCAGAAACAAAGCGAATTACACTCCTGATAGAACATAAAGGTTGTTGAGCCAAGCACTCAGAATGTAGCGAAGAAAGAAACTTATGCAGTTTAATTCACCCCCCTCATGTGCTGGCATGATGAGGCAGTCCAATTACATGTTTAAATGATGGGTATTTTCCCTGCAAGAATATTGCATCAGAGCATGGGATGTGATACTTGCAGGGTAAAATGGGGTTGTTTAGTGAACAAGCCTGCTGTCTGGAGGTCCCTTGCCTCATTTATTGCAGGAGTTATAAGGCATACAACGAGTAAGGAGGTAGAATTATAAAGAGATGGTCTCAAGGTTAAGGTAGTTGAAAAAAAGCATGTAACACTGTTGTTTATCTCTGTCCTGCAGAATTCCTCTATGATACCAGACAGGTCACTTAAATGAAGTGACATGAGCTGGTGGTTTGCACAGCAAGCCAGAAACAGACAACCAGCATGCAAAAACTGAGAGCAGGATCCAAGGCAAAGAATAGGACTGAAGGCAGCCTGTGAGTCCAGAGGGAGCCTCTCACACAGACGTGGTTTTGGCATCAGGCAGCTGGCTCTGAGGCTCCATTTGATTTGGGGTCTGCTTCCTGTCAGCACAGCAGTCAGTGCATGCTGCCTGCGGGGTGAGGCATCCCAGGCAGGCAGTCACTTGTTCCTACAGCAGTGTCAGGTTCCCCTACCCAGGCATGCATGTGAACCTGGATACCACCCTGTGGCAGGTGAGATCAGCCTGGCTCACTCAGCTTCTGCTGGTAAAAAGGATATTGCCTATACCAAGGAAAGAGAAAAAAAGAGCTACGTATTAAGAGCAGAAGAGGACAAGAAGTCCACAGCAGTGGCAAAATCAGAACTAAGCAAACAAGCAATCATTTATAGGCCACAAAATCAGTGCTAAGCTGCCAAACCAAAGAGTCCATTCAGAGTTGCCTAACAGGAAAATGAACAAGGAAAACAACCTATATTACTCCCACACTCCCACAAAATGCCTTACAGTTAGAAAAAAAAGAAGTCAGAAAGCCCTCAATGATTAAAAAGCCACAGAAACACCAAGAAAAAAATAGCTGGGACACTTTTCAAACAGGCAAAAATGAGAAAAGACGTAATTAAATAGAGCCATTTTATGGTGCTATATGACAAGATTTAAACCACTTTCTTTTTTGCTGTTTTCTGCCACATTTTTCCACACACTCAAGTAATTGATTGATTTTAGGGAAAGAAATGCAATCTCACAGCTTTACTTCTGCTTCTTCTTTCACCTGCCCCTCTCTTCCGTTTTTACCTTCCTGGGTGTTGAACCCAATAGTTCAGCTAATATTTAGTTTTCTCTTTCTGTGGAAATGAAGAGAAAACAAGAGCAAAGGTATTCTAATCAATAGCTTAGCTGTAGAGCAAAAAGAATTCAGGGGAACACAGGAGTGAGGAGCAAGGATTACAGATGAGGCATCTAGTGAGGAGGAATTCAAATCATGTTTTCACATATTGGAGAAGTCTTTTTCCCTGTGATGTCTGAAACTGTAGAAATCCTAGATTTATATATGTTAAGAAGCCTGAGCAGGTCTGTTATTCCAGCAGCATATTGCCATGAAGGACTTCTAGTGACGGGTTTACATATACATCAGTAAATTTAAGTGTTCAACCTTTGTCAAGGATTTCTAGGTTTATCTAGGAACTAGACAACCCTTTTGCTGTCATTACAATGCTTGGTTCAGTAACCCATTCATTCCTCTATTTTGTCCCTCAGAACTATCATAACACCAACCACATCAATAATAACAACAGTAAATCGCACCATGGACAGTGTGTTGTGCCACAGTAGCAATGGGGAGAGATGTGTTGGGAGCAGAGGGCAAAGCACTCCTGCTGCATGTAATGACACCGTGAGTATCACTCACAAGTGGGGTACAAGCTCCAGCTGCCAAGTTCCCTCTGTCATACATGGAGGTTGAATCATGCCACTGTATCTGTAATCAACATATGGCACAGATCCTATAATCACCCTGGGATGAATGTCAAGGTAGAGTTGACAGGGGAACTATGCTGACACCAGCTGAGATCTGCAAAAATAAGCTTTTTGTGGTGTCATGACTATTTTAAGATTTTAGTCCTCTATATCCTGGAAATAAGAACAGTGAATACTCCATCATGAGATATTGTCTGGAACATTAACACTTTCCTGACATTTATATTTTTGAATACAATAGATTTTTAGCTTTTTTATTCTACAAGCTGTTGAAATGATAGCATAAAGAATGCACTTTGTCCATGATGTTTGTAAAATTTCAACAATGATGGGAGAAGGCACTGCAGATTGCAGAATCATAGTAGTTTGGGTTGGAAAGAACCTTAGGACCAACTAGTTCCAACCCCCCTGCATAGGCAAGGACACCTTCCACTAGACAAGGTAGCCCAAAGACCCATCCACTTGGCCTTGAGCACTGCCAGGGATGGGGAAGCCATAAATTCTCTGGACAGCTGGTGCCAGTGCCTCACCACCCTCATAATAAAAAATGTCTTCCTAATATCTAATCTAAATTTCCCCTCTTTCATCTTAA
>JAOSLQ010057210.1:0-15220 GCA_025629905.1 Lorius lory | reverse complement strand
CCTGCTCTTGCAGGGGGGTTGGACTAGATGATCTTTCGAGGTCCCTTCCAACCCTTGGGATTCTGGGATTCTGTGATATCACAGTTAAGATGATTTACTATAGTTAAAGAAATAGCACATGAGCTGTGAATGCCATTCACAGTATTTTTTTAATAAGGGGTCAATAATACACAGCCCATCTTTTCATCAGTGCTGTACTAAGCAAATTTAATACTGGTATAAATTCCTTATTAAGGAACTAGGAATAATCATTGTCCATTTAATCTGAAGCCAAAAAAAAGGGGGGGATGGGACAGAGGGAGAAATACAACACTATTCCCTTCTTCTTTTCAATCCCTCCCCTCTTTAGCCTGTCTCCTCCAAAGGCTAGAGGTGAGATTCCGATGCAGCAATAGCACTGAAACCCTGCTGCCATCATAGCGACACTAACATTCCTTACTACAGTAATTCCAAAATGCTCATGTAAAACAATGGCACCTATTCTGCTTTCTGTCCTAGGTGCCTCCAGAAGGATTTTTTTTCCCCCCTCACATTGTAACAGTCTCTCAGCACCACACTAACACCATCTCCTTTAAGAAAGGACCAGCTCATTCCACTGGAGAGGTCAGTTTATTGAAAGGTTTTGACAGGGTTAACATAAACCCCATAATTAAAATTGTATTAAGAATTCTGAAGTCTAAGCAGTTTGATTTTTTAAGCCAGCTCCTTGTCATAGCCTGTAGTGAATACTAGATATTTATGCAAGTTCAAAGGACTAGTGAACAAGCTCACAGGAGACAAATCCACCATATAGGCTTATACACTCCTCCTGGCCTGGTGTGTCTTCAATCCACAAAGCACAGGAGTTCCCACCCTGGGAAACAGCACTCTGATTTACTGTGAAGCATCTGAAGCTAAAGCCTTTCTGAAACAGAACATGTATCAGATGCTAAACAGGTAGTTTTGTTGTTGTTGATCTATCCAACTAGATCAGGTTGGATAGGTGGAACAAGATGTCTTTAGAGAAGTTTAGTGTGTGTCTGAGTATGGGCTGTAAGGAGTTCTTACAGACTGACTCAGCTTAACATCTATCCACTTTAGTCTTCTGCCTGCTGTCACATTTTGAGCAGGATTTCTAGCATTCTAAGCAACTTAGAGTTTTTCACCTTTGCCATTTTACCTGGGTTTGTTTTGTTTTTAAAGCAACCAGCCTTCAATAGCATCATCTTCAACACCTTTGGGCAGAAATCATTCTCAAAGTCAGATTTACTTTAAGCCCAGAAGAGATGCAATTCAGTCTTGAGTCTTGTAAGAGTTTTCCTTCTCCATAAATGTGTCATAATCAGAAGTATTTTATCTCCTAGCCCAGCAAACCCAGAAACAGAATCCATAGAGGACTGGAAAAGAGAGACACCCAACCTTCCATAATGCATGGTTCTCCTCCTAGAAGTTGCTTAGCCACTGGGCTTAAAATCAGACAGTGCTTTAGATTTTATATTTAAACTATTTGCAGTCATCTGTGTCTGTCTGAGAGCTCAGAAATAATAAGTATATTTTGCTCACTATGGCTCTTCCCATCTGAAGACTTGAAAGAACTTTATGTAATAAGTTAAATATCATCATTTCCATTTTTACAAAGGAAAGACACAATTCAGCTTGTCCAGAGCAAGAGAATAGGTCATTGCTGTGACCCAAAGTGCTGAATTCATAGAAAAACACAATTTAAAGGCAGAATGACACAAACCTCGTTTTGAGGTAGGCTCTAAAATAGAGTTCCTCTAATATTTACCTTTCTTTCTCTCCACATACACTATGGTGCGGCAAAGCAGAAAGATTGTGGGCAGTTTTTTGGTTGTAATTTATTTTGTAAGTATTAAGTAGTACAATCATATCAAACATGCCAGTAAAAGCTTCATACTACATCTGCAATTCCCACATAATTCTAATGTTACATTAAGGGTCTTAAGGGACTTGACTTAAAGCTGTACACTAACATATTAAAATCTGAATACTGCATTCGCAAGCACTAAAATCCATGCACATCTCTACTGGGTAAACACTATCTGTACCTAGACATATCCACCATATTGATATAGCCTCTTGCTATACATTTATGCCACTGTCAAAGTGCTCATACTGAGACAAGGTGTTTCTAGAGTAGATATCATTTCCCCTCTGCCTCAGGTCAATTGCATCTAAAGTAGTTATACAGCAAACATTACTATGTTTTTTACTAAAATGAGCCTGAAGGACCTCTGACATTATCTTTTTGTTTGTTTCATACTCCCAGATAGCTGCCAGGGGTAATCCTAGGGATTCTGTCATCCTTAATACACTTTCAATTTCACTTTTTACCCCTTCCATCTGCTAGGGAGGAAGGGCTAACATGACAACACAAATTTGTCTTTATTGTGGAAAGCCATTACTAGGAAAAAAAAAAAAGGTGTTATTTTATGCTATATAGCACAGTACATAGCCCAAAGCCTTAGAGCTTTTCTGTAGGCTAGAAACACCAAAAATATGACTACCTTCCAAGCCAAAATAAACTTCCCCCCCTTTAACCCCACAGACTAGATTGTGCCTTCAGATACATTAGTTCAAATCCTATGGGTCTTGGACGTGCATATCTAAGTGTAGCCTCATGCTACAAAGCCTCAAAGCCAAATGCTTTCCCATTCCAATGCATTGTGTTATCTGTTATCTATATCTTCCTGTTTCTGTTTCTATCACACCTGAATCGTGGGGGGCACTATAAAAAGAAGTGTAGTATGTTCTATTTGTTGACAGTTTCATTTGTAAAAGAAGATTCAATATTGTTGTATCTGTGCTGGTCATCGGTAAGTGTAAATGGGGTCTTGCTGTCAGTAGTATACCTCAGCTGCATTTTTCTCCTCTCACTGTGCCTGAAGATTAAAGTTGAAAATGCAGAAAGATAAAAATAAGAGCGGGGAATATGAGCCACCCCTACCAAGTTCATGAAAATACTGACAGAATGCCAAATAAAGCAGGAAAATCCCCCAAATAAAGATATTACACAACAAGACTATTTCCTTTTACACACACAGCTACAATAAACCCCAGGATGCAGCTCTCCTGTTCCCATGCCATCTTTGACTTAATATATCTCCTAAAGAGCTATTAAAAAAAGAAAATAGTAAATAAACTCCCTAACATCAAATCAATCAGCAGATTATACTGCTTTCCCTCACCTAGCCACCATCTAAAATCTGTCTCTATGTCTTTGAGACTTTCAAAGAACAGGAAAAAGTATTCAGGCAGAGGCTGTGTGCTACAACACCAGTGTCCTTTATTGTTTTCTCCCTCATCCATTATATTACCAGCTACATACTGACAGATTCCCACTGGCCACAGACATAGACATACTTTTAAGTTACTGAGATCAAGAAAGGCAAATCTACATCGAAACCTTACATTTTGTTGCAACCTAAGACCATTCGGATAGCAAGTGATAACATTATCTTTCCTTCACAACACTCAGATTCAACCTTGCTTTTATTTGTTCTTAAAAAAAGAACACTTTAAAAAGAGACAAAAAAAAAAGAGGTTGCAAATTTCATAGCTTAAATCATTTGAATTTTAGAAGTTCTGCAAAACTCAGTAATAAAACTGTCATTCTTTGCAGCCAAGACTATATTTTACAGTCAAGAGCTCAGTATCTGGGGAATTAACAATAATTTTGTTATTTGCTTTCCATAAGAACAGAACAGTATTCAGTAAGCAAGTTGCTCTGCAGTAACCTAATTTTGGGGTTTATTAGGCAATGGCTTCAAAGTGCTCTGCAAAATTCTTCGTTTATATATTTATATTATTATTAATCCTAACTGGCTTCCCACAGTAGGTTCAGGCTAGCTATATATAGGAATCAACTCTTCCTACTTTATGGAATCTGTCCCTGGATATTTAATAGTGATGTAACAAACCCCTGCTAGAGACAACCATCTTTAAGAACCCAACAATGTCCTCCAAAGCTGTCTTGCCCTGAAAAAAAAAGTTCTTCCTTTAATACCTTGCATAGAGGACTCCTAAAAGCCTGACAGCATTGCCGATAACTTTTAAGACGCTCAAACCATCTGACTAAACACTCCTGTAGGAAAGAAAATTCCTGTGTAAAGTCAGTAGGAAGAAGGGCAAATAAAAGAGAACAAAAAAAAACCCTATCGCCACACAAAGGCATTTTTACCTGTATTATTTGCCTCAGATTAATAGAATACAACTAAACATTTATCTCCTAGTGACAATCCGATGTCAAAGAGACTGGACATACCTACAAAGGAAGCTGTTTCTGAGGATGAATTTACCAGGCTCGTTAGCTGAATGCTTAATATACTTGTTTTGGGTTGGCTCCTTCCCCTACCCCCTTGTTGTCTTCTTTTAACAGGAAGATGCAATCCTTTTAGAAAGTTAATTAGCTGCATTAAAGCCTCCATGACCTGATCACAACCACCACCACAGTCTAAGCTTTTAATCAAAATAGATTACTATAGGGTTCTTGAAATATTCTTTCTTCAATCACATATTAAATCCTCTAAATCCAAGCTTTCTATTTTCAGGCCGTTTAAAACCATTACAGCTTTAAATCACCATACTGTCATTAGTGGTCCAGCTGCCAATCACGTATTGTTGTACCATCCTGCTTGAATGGCATAAGATTTCCAGTTAGCTTTCTGAAAGCACCACTTTTTGTTCAAAGTAAGAAAATTGTGTGTAGTTGTAGTGCAAAAATAAATGCAAAACATGCTGGAAATAAATTGCTGTAGAAATACTGCCAGTGAACATGGGCTTTTGAAAAGAATTAAAGAAGCCTGGATATGGTACTTACTGTCAGCATTATCCTTCCTATAAGAGGGAAGTTGAAAAGCAGACGCTTACACAGTTCCACCATTTAGCAGCAAAACCTACTAGTCCATGAAATCAGAAGCTGTAAGAAAGGAAGGGGTTTTATTGTATCAAATAGCAGAGAATAGGAGCTTGGCTCTTGTAGCTCCCAGAGGGCCTCAAAGCCTTGAAGCATTAAATCATAAATCTGTTAAATAAGCAGGTCTAATTTCGCAGTAAGTATGAACAAGGACACAAAACTTTGCTGAATTAGTTTGGAACAGCTTGATATTGCAAGATACTAAGAAACCTACACCTGTGGTAGCTGCAAACACCTTGCTTGAAACAGACCTATGCCTGCCTCTGTTTTCTATATTCTGCCTAGCAGGAAAACCAGCCTTAGGTAAGCAGTAAACAAGAGTGTCTCTGACATGCAGGAAAGTCCAAACTACTGTTTAATGTTACCTAATTTTTTATACTACATTTACTCTCACAGTATGAGAACAGGGAAATGATAGAACCAAGACACAGGAAATTTAAACCTCTCCTCGCACCCTGTCCAAACAAAACAAAACCCCACTGCACTTAAAAAACCCTAATTAATCATAAGCAAAACTTATAGGCAGATCCAGTCTTTACACGCCATAATTTCATGCAGAAATCCATAGATACTTGAGTACATGCCAAAATAATGAGAATCTGCAGAATTACATTGGAGTAAGGGCTAAAAACATCAGGGTCGGCTCCTGAGGATTAGATGAACTTTCTCCTTGAACAGATTGTTCATTACTGCCCACAGCAAGGTTTTTACCCTCTTTTCTGAAGTGTTTGGTGCTGTTCTCAGAGGAAACAGTAGATAACTGAAACAGCACATAAGTCTTTTTATACAGATGCAATTGTTAGTAAATCAAAATTCAAAAGAAGAAAATGCTCTTTTAACTGTACAGTGTAATATATGAAGCATATCAGAGAGTCAATCACAGAACTGGATGGTTATTCTGAATTAACAGAAAATGAAGTTACTATCTACAAGCAGCAGAAAGAAAGGATGAACATGGAAGGGAAAATCGCAATATTCAGAAATTACTACAACAACAACAAAAGGCTTTATTTTTTCCTACTCATTAAAAAAAAAAAGATGAATTCAGAGTCTTTATAATCTCAAACAGAGAGGGTCTCTACAACTAGACAGGGGGAGCCACAGCCACATGCTGTTCAGGATACTACTGAAAGAAAAAGCCCAAACATATCAGAAGTTTAGTACAGGATTAGCCTTGAGAAAGTGGGGAACAGTGTTCGAGTAGATCCTCTGGACTGAAAAGGAAATAAACCAATAGACAGAAGTCCTTGCCTTGCAAGACCTAGAATAAGGAAAAACCAAAACCAAAACTAAACCCAACCCACACGCAAAACAAACCACCAAAAAACCTAAACACATGACTGAGGAAGAGAGGTGAGGAAAAATCTCAGTGCCCTCCTCAGTTGCCCCTGAAGAGCTCAGCTGTTTCTAAAGATGGGCTCAAGGTGAATCAGGGTAGAGGTTTCTTCTACTTGCATGTTCTGCCTCAGGCAGCCCCATTAAGGGTGTGTGGATAGCAGCTGGAATACCCCCTCTACCTGTGGCCTGATGTTTTACCTGCATCACTACTAAATTACGATGTAGTAGCCTTTCTTGCAACTATAGGGCCCTCAGCAGATGTACCAGCAGCACCCCATCACCCTGTCCAGCACTCCTGTATGCTGCCACCACAGCCCTCATACAACCCTTCCCACTGGAACAGAGGCTGTATGAAACACGTTATAGGAGCTGACTGAGAACATATTGCTACAGTACTAAATAGACCATAGAAGAAATCACTGGAATAACTAACTCTACTGAGCAGCTCTGGGAATAGGAAGGACAGCAGGTGAGCTGCCAAGTGTGACCAATAGCTGCACAGCATACAAATGCATGGTAGGTCATGATGTCTGGTTAAAATGGAGGCAGCTGATGGAGTCAAAATTTTCTGGTTGCAGAAAGGCTCCACAAGCAGATGTTTACTAAATCACATCCTAAAGGAAGCACTGCTTTAAGAGAGCTGCAGGGTTTTGAGAAAACCAAAGGTAACTGAAAAATGCAAGAGCACAAGAGCAGCAACACTAAAGTTAGCCGCAAAAAGACATCATGATAACTACTTTTTAATTAGTTGAGAATAAACTGGTGTCTTGAGATACTTCACTGATACATATACTGAGGGTTTGTCCACTATGCAAGCCAGGATTAGAGCTGCCAGAATGCTGCATGGCTAAATAGAGGCCTTGTGCCTTTTAAAGGTTTGTTCAGTCTGTAGTTCCATGCAATTCAGTTTCTTAAGTGGGAAGAAACAAGTTATTCTGAAGTAAAAAGTACTGTCAGTATTTTCATAGGCAATGAATCTGCTTATATTCAGATATGGCACAATACCACATCTTAGGAGTATTGGCCCAGTAACTGGGAAGGACTACATTAAGAGTTTAGAAAACCTGGTAATAGCCGATTACAGTCCCACACTCAATTCAAGTAAAAGCTTAGTTAAAGGAGACAGTAAGTAGGCTTGCTGTCTTGAACAGCATCTTCTCTGGGCAGAGCCTGAACAAAGCTCTACATCAAACACTAGATTTTGCTTCAGTTCTCCATCATATCCCAAGGCACAGTGTCCCTGGAGCAACAGGTGTCTTTCAGGGTTGAAGATGCTGACTTCCTTGCAGAAACGAATTAAAATCTGACATTTGCAGCAGTTACTGAGCACACGTCTCTGTGCATTCAACCTCCTCCCCACAGACACTGCCTTCACCACAGCAGCTGCTGCTACTGTAAGGTGATGTCTGGCACTTCTCGAAGAAGGGACAGGAATCTCAGGAACAAAAGAGAAGGAAAAACAAGCAGGGGAATCACTTTTAGTGTGCTAACATTTGTAAAGCAGAATTCCAGTTTGTCTGAAGGCAAAATACAAACAAGACCTTTAAGACGAACTTTGTATTTTACAGCATATGGCATTTTGTGTGCAGAAAACTGTAAGCCTATTATGCTGACACAAATGTAATTTAATGAGAATTTAGATGGGTTTGCTATTAGGCTGAATATTAAGTTCTGCACAAACCAATGATGCTGAGGAATCGAGGCACTTTATTCCTTTTCAATTTAATGGGATATTTAACATTTGGATCCCTTAGGCATTAAGGCAGAAGTCTCTGTCTTAATGTTCATATCCAACATTTCAACCTCTGAACTTGCTCTGGAATACAGGTACAACACTAAGTAAGCACAAGAATAAAAATCTATTAATATATTTCTAGTATCCTTTATGGAATTTACTGAGTCACGGGGGGGGGAAAGTAATATCTGAGGAAGAGATATTGGCACAACCCAACCTGAAAGGTTTTTACAGCACAGTGGTAGATTGGGCAGATAAAGCAAGATAGTGTGAATATAATTCATCTGGATTTTAACAGGATCTTTATCACAATACCACACAGAAATCTCTGAGAACTGGCAAATCACTCAGAACTGGCAAAGAAACAGCATGGTAGATTAAGGGGTAAATGGTGATGGAAAGCAGCACCAGTTACTACCAATGATATCACATAGGAAGATGGAAAGGTATCATATAAAGCTACATTTTCCTTGTTACCAAGGCCAGTATTATTCAATATGTCAACACAGGACCTGGGAGAAAATTTCATCTCAGCAGCATTTTCAGAGCAGCAGCAAAGGTGACTATAAATTGAGCACTGATTTAGTTCAAAATCTTACGTTTCTACTCATCATTTTGTGAAATTATGTCTATTCAAGGTGGGGGGAAAAAGAAATGAAGGTATCAGTTCAGTTCAGGGCAGTGAGAAGCATTTAAGTATTACCACCCCATGTCACTTCTTTAAATCATACGACTACTAACGTACTTTTAAATAAAGGAAATACCATTTTAATGGACAGAACACCTTGCGATATTGGAGACCAGTCTCTTGATTGTTCATGATAAGCAAGACAAGCAAATACAAGGTAGAAATACTAATTCGACAAGTAGCTTATTAGTCTATGGTGATGTTAAGTTCAAGAAGTTAATAACTTTTTGCTGATATACGCAGACCAGTTTGCAGTCATGTTAGTGTTGTATCTAACAATCTTAACCCTGAGCTTCAGGAGAATTATGTGGTACATGCATACACAGCTAAATTAACTTCATAGTGAACAACCTCACTCCCTGAATTGAAATTAAGAAACAAATAAACTAACTAACAAACACCACAAGCCCTGGAGGAACTATACTGCTAGTAAAAAAAAAAAAAGCCATCTTTAATGTGTAATAGAAAATAAACCTGTCAAGATACAGAGCATAGCAAAATACTTTCTAGCAAGTGAGTTCTGAATATACATACAGATTCACCTTAATAATAAAAAATAATGTATATTGAATGTGGAAGAAGAGGCAAGAAGTATCCAGGTACTACATGCTGCCCTCAAAACAGCGATGAAATTAGACTGTTGCTCCCATCTCCCACCATGTAGCCTTGTACTGTGATCTTCAATACCGTAGAGGTAAGCGTATCAATATGGTGGCCAGTGAGTGTCCAGCCACAATATACCACTACTTTAAAAATGCTTCATTTTAAAAATGTTTTTTTCACTTGAGGAAACAGCTTTGCAATCATGTGTCACCTACTGCTTGCCGGGGAAGCAAAGTTAATGCAGATCAAGGTAGAGAGTGAGTTTAAATCTTAGGCAGGCACTCTTCATTAGTTTCCTCTATAGTTTCCCATTCTCTCAGCAGCATTACTCATTGCAAATGAGGCTAATCCATTTTTTGTGAAATGTCTTAAATAAGCCAACAGCAAACAAAAATCAGACACTCCTCCCTCTGATCTTTTTTCCATTTCATATCGCTGCCTCGTATTATGTTATGCACATATTATATAAGGGATTTTTTTGTTTGGTCACCGCGTAATACTGTCCGAGGAGCACATATATATTCTTTTCTGGAATGTGGCATCAATATGTGCCTCAATAAACATCATCTAGAGAACAACATTCTCTTATGCTCTAGAAGCACTTCATAATATGTGCTTTGAAAGAAGGTTCATTTTAAGGCCTTACTGTTTTAACCTGTTCAAAGGCAATAAAAATACAGGAATAGAAGCTAATTACACATAGCAGCAGCTTTTACTTCCACTGTTTTTCACTTTGAAAACTGGAAAAACATCTTAACTATTAGGAATACTATTTTGCCAATAACGTTTATTAATTCATAACTCCCGCAGAATTAGTCTTCACCTAAAGGTGAAAACAAAAAGATAACAGTGGATAATGAGAAGCATATGCATATCATAACGCATATAATCATATGAATTTACACATTTCCAGCAGAGCTTTATGTGTTTGAGATTTTCCTAAGCCTTATGAACAGGTTAAAAAAAGAATCTGCAAAGATATTTATCTTCAGAAGGATATTTAAGGTGACATCCTTGCCCTTCAATCCTGTTTTTACATATTACAGCGCATATAACAAATTTAGAATACATGATTGAGTTCAGTTACTTCACTTCTAGGGGAAGGGAGAGTCTGAATTATGAGCTTACTTAGGCTTACAACAGATCTATGGCACTACAATGAAGAGCTATAGGATCTCAAACCTTCAGATCGATGTCCGCAAGCTGCCTGATATAGCACAGACCACAAAGAACTGGGTTTTTTTTGTTAACTTACCAAAAAATCTGAAGAAATTATTAAAAAATGATGACTGAAAATGGGTACAAAGGAACACATCAAAAGAGCTTCAAAAAGTCTGAAATTTCAAAGATATACCGAAGCTTTGATTTAAGGATGCTATTTAAACACAAAAAGAAATTAATCAGTAGTTGTTTACCCTGAAGAGTTCTGAAAGGTTTCCTGGCCACCGATCTCCACCTCACAGAGCCATTATTTGATAGTCATAAAGAAACTCTATGATCACCTGATCTGATGATTCGGCCAACTTAAAATACAAGAAAAAATGTTATGCTTATGGATGATTTTTGTTGCTGTTGTTGATGCTTTAAACATTCCAGTGGAGATCTTACAACCTATGCACACAATAAGTGCTTTTGAGCTTAATTAACCTCAGATATAGGATACTCCACTTTCATTTCAAGGTTTAATAATGTAAATTCTACCATCAGCCACTGAGCTTTTTTGTAAAATCCATCAACATTCTTGCATTTCTTTTCAATATGGGATGTTCCACAATAAATTGGATAGAACAAATTTCTCAAGATTCGTAATGGAAAGTTCATACCCTAGCTTCTTAAATATAACATTAGATTATTTCGGTGCCTTGCCTTTTTGTACTGCCCAGTGTTTTCACCCTGCCCATTATTTTTTCCCCTTCGAGAACTAGGTAAGAGTAATCTGAACTCAGATTTTGTCAATAGTGCTCGTGGTTTTTTCTCACTTCTTGTTTGGAAGTTCATCATTGATGACACTTAAATCTTCCCAATTCGGCCACCTCACATGTATAGCCCACATTCTATGCTCTGAAATGTATATGCTTACACAGGGTAATATTAAAACATGTGCTGAGTTATGGTAAATAAACCCAAGAATGAGATAATGTTGTAACAATAATCAGACCTGCAAATTTTCACTGATAACAGTGCCATTGGTGCACAGATTTTTCTGGAGGGACCTCAAACCTCTACCTATTGACACCACATGATTCACAATTGGTTTTGACAGTTGTCAGTGATGCAGCTTTCACACCAAGTATTATGTACTTTGACTATACAGCAAAACAATATTTTTTTAAGCATAATGCATTTATAAGGATTTGGCCTTATTGTACCAGCTCTACTGTATCAATAGTAACACCTTCATCAACCACATCTCTGGTTTATGATCAAAACAAGGTGTGTGACGGGGGTACAACTCCTGATACCAAAACAAAGTGTAGCAATGTTACCACGTCCTTCAGAGTAAGAGTTTCCTTTTTTCACAGGTTATTATTGCTTTTAACCACAAACAGAGAAACACTTTTAGTCTTCACATCACAGGACAGAAGGTAGAACACTAATATGTCAAAGACAAAACACAACAACTTGATACTGTTTTGACAGCCCAACAGTTATTTGCAAACTCTAGAAATCAGTGATTTTCATTTTCTTTAACCCTTCAGTGGGAGCTCAGAAAAAATATTACTTACAAGAAAATCTTTCTAGCAATGACCTGTCCACACTACAATAGGGAAAAAACATCGGCAGCACAAAAAAATACATATAAGGACAGGTTGGGGTGTTTTTTCCTCTTTGCCATTGACTCCATGTAGAAAATACCCAATTATTTCAGAGAAATTATAAAAGAAATTAATTCAACATTTATTTTCATTCTGCTCAAGGCTAACTCTGTCAAAATTGCAATTGATTATACAATACGCTCAGAACTGAAGGAGTTCTGCTTTCAGTCCTCAAATTAGGCCTCTTTTCAGCATAGACAGCAGCTTTTTAAGAACCAGGAACAGTCTTATAACTGCTTTTATGCTTTCCAGTATATAATTACTGAAATGATGAAATGGGGACTTTCCATGAGTATTGGTTTATTTATATGACTGTTTCTTGTTGATTTTCCCCCAAACATCTCTCAGGACATTGCATAAAAAGACAGAATGAGAAACACCCTTATTTTTTGTTGTACTTTCAAAAGTTCTTTACCTGCAGCACTATGTTTTTAAAGCTGCAGAAGGAAGCATGCACACAGCTTGCTTGTTGGCTCTCTTTTTACTTTTAAAAGTAAATGTGCATGTGATTCCATGCACAGTTTTGAAACTCACCCCCTAGTACGGAGATCATTTACTTCCTGGTAATAGTAATATAGAAAAAAGCAGTTCATAATACATTACAAGTATTTAGGAGAAACATTCAGTTATGTTGTATACAACTCCTTTAACAAAAGCCTTGCAGAAGCCCAAAGAAAAATATTTAATAAAACTCATTTTCTATTCTGAATTTTTCTTTCTAGACTATTGACTGACTTAAATTGAATAAGATCCAATTTTAAACCCAATTTTAAAACCTTTTTTCTGATTTTGTGTTTGTTTTTAAAAGCATTTTCCTTAAGTCTGAGGTAGTATGGACAGAACAAGACTCTGATTCTCCATTATCATTCAGGCAGGCAGACTGCAATCTGACCTAAAGTTAATGGAATTCTGCAAAGGCAAAGAAATATGTACCTATGTAGGTTTGGGGTGCAGGAGTAAAACTAATTAGGAGAAGATCTGGAAACTCCTATACATCATCTGTAAGCAGTAGAGAGATATCTCAGTGAAGACTTGTATTTCACTTGTGGTGATCAGATCTTGCCACAAAGAGAGCACATGGTATCTCCATTCTACAGACAGGAAGATGGAGATAACGAGAGACAAAATAATTTAACCAAAACTACCAAACAGATAAGTAGCAAATACGCAGTCCATTGCTCCTTGCATTAAGAAATCCATCCTTCATAGAGAAGGGCATGAGTTCAATAAGTGTTGACCCCCCTTGTGCTCCACAGCCCTTTATTTTCTTCCCACTTAAAATCCCAGCTAATTAGGGAGTTTTCAATATCCCTTACTGTTAAAAGTGAGCTCAACAGGTGGAGAATATTACAGGAAGAATTCTAGGGACATCTTCTATTTTTATACTTCTAGAACTTTGCCTTAAGCAGCTGTAGTGACCTCGGTTCAGGCAGTACAGCATGTCCCTTATGGTCATGGAGAGAGGACTGGAACCAGTTTTTCCTTCAGGAAAATGAATATTTTGCAGGAAGAATTTATATTGTATGTAACACAAACCAAACAGTTGTTAGGCCTCAGACTCCAAATACACACTGTAACAGTTCTTCCCTATCAAGAGGGCCGTATCTTGCAACTTGACTAAGCATTGTATGTTAGTGTTCACTGTTAGGGCTTTACCACTCTTAGACAAGTAATTTAAAAATCAAATAAAAATCAGAATAGTCTTTTCCTTTATATTCTCCTTCTAACAATTAATGGGCTGAAATAATAGAAAACAATGATATATACAAAAAAACAATCCATGCACACAGTCTGAGGTACAGATCCCAGTCTTGCAATCTCATAACATCTGAGCCGAACATTTAGGACAAGCTGAAACAGATAGAAAACAAATTTGAAACGGACTTATGTGCAAAATGAATCCTATTTGATTTTGATTGAGAAGGCAGGGAGTTATATTCAAGCTGGACTGGTATAAAAAGTGTTACAGTTATCCTCCAAATATCCAGATGTTCCTGCAATTACCTAACAAGGATGGGTGGATTACTGGGTGATTCATGTAGCAATGTTAATGAGACTCACTGCCAGCAGGTACATGAGTCAAGGGAGGTGTCAGGGGCACAAAGCCGCATAAAAGGGAGTGCAGAGTGGACAGCCTCTCTGCACAAGTGAACCTATTTGCATTTGAGAAGTCAGTGATATCTTGCCTAGCATTCAAACTGGCTGAAACAAGTCATATTTTAACCTGTATTGATGTGCCTAGAGCAAGTCTCGCTTTATCCTGAATCAATCTCAGCTCAGAGCAGCATTATTATTTATATCAAGCTATAGACAGACGAAATCTCTTTATAGATCAAATACTGCTCATGGGCAACAAAAGGGTTTTTCCCCCACTGTTTCAGTAGTCAATAAAATTCTTATGATCCAAGATTTGTCTTGTAAATCAAATGTATAATCAGTGTGGGTAACTCTTGATTTACAAATAGGTCACAGTAAAAGAAGTCTGAAATAATAGCTTCAGAAAGTTATGTATGCAGAACTTCACCAGCTATTTTTTATTCTTTATCCTTCAGAAACACATACCAATGCAAATACACCTTTTCAGAAGAAACCAAATGTCTTCATTTTCTGGAGGAGCAGGAGAAAGTGTCTTACTACCACTTTCACAACAATTTTTATCCAAGCTTCTCAGAATGTTCTCTAGAATGGCAGACTATTAATGCCTCCTCACCAATGGAGAAACTGAGCTCACACATGCCAGAGATCTGAGGACTCCAAGTGCATAATAATGCAAGTACAGTATGGGAGGTCAGACTTTATTAGCCATGATCATAGTGAGAGAACGTTTGGAAAGCATTTTCCCCCCTGTTCCACTATTCTCTGCCACGTGATTGCAGAAGAAACCTCAACTATAGGCAGGCATGCAGGGTCTTTCTTCCTTTCTTTCCAGTCTGTCTTTCCTGCTTGCTTTTCTGCTTTCTGGCGCTACTTTTCTTTCTTAAGAACAGGTATCCCAGATGTGAAAGGTATTGCAGGAGCAATGTTGGTGCAGTGCCATGCTTCCCTTGGCATGCCTTTGGCAACCTCAGTATCTCTTGAGCTGTAGGCTTTGCGGCTCTCAGAGTCCTAACAAGATGGAAAGGAGG